>JAIPRM010005667.1:0-20114 GCA_025469315.1 Stegophylla sp. TES_Ste_2020 | reverse complement strand
AAAAATTTTGGACATTTTTCGAAAATTTTTTTTTTTCTTATATTATTAACTTCCTTCGTTCAGAATCGTTTTACTGAAGAAATGATTTATCGTTTCTTTAAAATTGAATACGCCCGTCAAGAGAATACCACCCATCGTGCGAAGTATGTCCGGCTTTTTTTTTTTTTTTTTTGGATTCTAAGTGGAACGAAAAAGCCAGCAGTTTTTTCACGATAATGTTTATTTCTTTTCTTTCCGAGGACACTTTTTGGTATAATGAAAATCATCCAAAAGTTTTGTTCGACAACATTAGAGATTAGAAATTGGCTCTGGGCGGAACTGTAGAAAAGTAAATTTTGATAAATTATCAACTAGGAAAAACTATTTCAGATTTGAGTAAAAGTGGTGAAATATGCCGTAAACTAGATTTTCATGAAATTAACTTCAGTAATTTAGGCATATATTGTTAAATAACAGTACTAGAAACTTGAAATGTTCACCAATTATCAACAGTAGTGTAAAACAAACCGAAAAAAATTTCAACAAAAATTAGACTACTTTTAAGATAAATATAGAATTTTTTATTTATTATTTTTTTTTTTCTAATACGAGTTTAAATTCTTGATATTATGAACCAAAACCTTATTTGTGTAAATATGTCAAATGACTCTGAAAACATTTAAAAAAAATCGTTGTTTATATTTTTTTTTTTTCAATCTAAATCTCATATAGTGACATAGTGCATTTAATTTTTAATCTAATAAAAAAATTTTACTCAAAGATTCTTCGCTTGCTTTTCTACCCATGGAAGATTTTTCTTGAAGAGTGGATCAAACAATATTTTTTCACAAGCGTTAAAAGTCAGAATTACTCATTTATAGGTTTACTTTTATTTATATTTTTCGTTAAAAGCGATTATGTAAATACTTTAATAATAAGTTCTTTAAATTTCGAAACGAGACAAAGTTAATCATTGTCATGAATAATAAAACGAACATGGATTATTCTATTTTTGAACTGTAAAACAAACTCAACATAAAACTAACAGTTATATAAATAACAGAATCTCCACACTAAAAACAGTTTCAAAGAAGAAACGATTTGTAGTTTTTTCATAATTCAACACACCCACCAACTGTATCCCGCCCAAGGAATAAAGATTACCCATAATGCGAAGTATGTCCGGCCTTTTGATAAGTGTGATTTATTTTTTTATTATTTGATAAAATTTAAAACAATCAATCAATGCTAATGGCAAATGTTATCATCACTGACTTGGTAACATAATATTAGTATCATTAACAATAAATTAGTCTAATCGTATATTATTATTTTGTTCCTATTAGTTCTACACAAACATTAATTACACAGGAAGACCTTAAGTAAAATATTTAAGTAAAATAGAATTTATGATATTATTTTATTACTGAATAAATTGTGATTTATAGCCTCATAAAACAATAATATTAATGAGCAATAAAATGTGCTTACTTTTCAAGAGTGGTGGGAAGGGGGAAAGGGAAGCGAACTGAACACAGTTTATGATAATATGCATCTAGTGTTAATTGCCAGAAATCCAGCGGTAAAAAATATTTAAATAATTGAAAAAACCGTGATTATAATAGGTTAATTAAAATAATGTTTTATTCGCTTGGCAATTAGCGCTTATCTATATTTCACCGTTCGTTCAATCGAATACCATTATATTTAAATTATACGATGATTCTTCATTATGAAATATCGATTACAACAAAATAATAATATTGAATGAAAAAAAAATGAAGATCAGAAAATGCCATTTATTTTCAAATAAATACACATCATCGTCATCATCGGTGTAATATTTACTTTTTTTTTTATAAATTAGTTAAATTTAACTCAATTCAAACGCTTGGACCTGCGATAGGGATTGTGCTCCATGTTTGATCTTTTTTTTTTTTCTTTTCCCTTTTTAATTAAAAACAAAAAAGTGAATAATAAGTATACTTCAATCGAAATTTAATTTAACACTTCATCTTGAAAAAAATATAATAATAATAATAATAATAATAATAGTTATAACGTTAATGTTTGATTTTAATATCGGACGTGACCCGCCGTTAAGCTATACGCGAAATTTTAGACGAAAAAATAACAACGTTCGCAATAATAATTCATTTCGCTTTTTGGCCCAGTCGATTATTAATGCGTTTTTCTAAATCCTCACTACACACCCCGCTGATATACAAAAATATTTTCCTTCCCGAGAGAAATCTTGGCTACAATCGCGGCGCCTTGTTCCGAACGACCACCATACATACACTATACTGTACGCTGTGATATACTTTAACATAGTTTTTCGAGGGTGAAATTCTGTGTACAAGCGTATAATATACAACCGAAACAAGGTTTTCCAGTTTAAAATGTTTTCTCTCGAACGATTCTCTCGGGGGAACGTTTTGAAATACTTCGAATACAAGATATATATATATATATAATACAATACATATACCTACGGACTTTAAATCAAATCTATTAATAGTCATAAGATATTATTGCTCTATTAAAAGCTCATAAAGGAGATTTCATTTTTTTTTTTAATCTATTCCGAACAATTATTCGTATATTATACATGTAGATATTTCATAGTAATCCTTCTCTCAATATCTTGCCAACAATCAAACACATCAAAGACGAAATCGAAAAAAAGACGGGAACTTTTGAAATAATAAAATATACCCATAACACATTACAATGATGTGTTTTAATGAAGTTTAGTTTGAATGCAAAATGTAATACAAGCGTCTCTGGATTACAAAAAAAAACACAAGAAAAGACAATTTTCATAACTGCAGATGAGCATAATAGATTTTTTTTTTATATATATACAGCGTGTGTCCCAGTACAATTTAACAAATGCAATAACTTTTGTGTTCTATTAATAATTTTTAACTTTATTATTATTTTTTTAGATTCCGAACGAAGTGAAGAAGCTCTTGTGTTTTTACAATGATGTTTATTTTATTTAGTTTTAGTTTTCTGTAAACACTTTTCCGTATAGATATATTTGTTCAAAAGTTTCGATCAGCAACTTTTTGAAACCGGATTTGACTCTTGTTGGTACTTTAAAGAAATCATTTTTTGGATTTTTCAATTCTTCAATTTTTTTTAGGGGGGGGGGGAACTACCTAAAATTTAACAAAAAAGAATCATCATTTTTTGATCCAAACTTTATGAAAATTTAAACATAGAGAAACAATAATATAAGAAACATTTTGGCGCGAGAAATTTTGAAAATATGAAAAAAAAAATTTGGACATTTCCCTAACATTTTTTTTTTTTCTTTAAATATTTTTTCCTTTATTTATTAGATAAAAAAATATTTAAAGTAAAGTATAGACGAGAAATCCGGACATACTTCGTACCGCGGATATTCTTTGTTCTTCGAATCAGATACTCTTGGTGTGTTGGAAATGACGACTATTATATTGTTCTTTATATTATTAACAAGACAAGAACAAGAAAAGTTGGAAACATCAATTGTAAAAACACTAGCTTCGTCGCTTTACTCCGAATTTAAAAAATATTTTACGAAAAGTATTCCATACTATAAAATAACATTTTAAACGTATTTGAATACTTATTGGTGGACAGGGATTAACACTCATACTTGAAAAAGTATTTGAATACCAATAGTCAAATATTTTTACTCAAATACTTTACATCACGGCTCCCTTAATTACGACACAGATTTTCAATAGTAATCGTTCATCATTCGATGCAGTTATTGCATTTTATCTGTAGCTGCGATTTTTGTATAAAACAAAATTTTTGTAACAGATTTTAGATTTTGAGTGGAGCAAAGCAGCTAGTGTTTTTCCAAAGATGTTTATTTTTCTGCAAACACTTCTTCGTATAGAAATACTCGTTCAAAAGTTAGTTAGTTTAATTATATAAATAAGAATCATATAGTTTTATTTGAAAAGTTAGTTTGTAAAAATAAAATGAAAAAGCCAGACACACTTTGTACCATTGGTATTCTTCGGGTGAAATATTCTTGGCGAATGTATTACATTTAAAAAAAAAAAAAAAAAAACGATAAATTATTTCTAACTTCAATTAATATACAATAATAATTGTCAATATTATGATCAGTATGTTTAACAATTTATTATAATAACAGAATAATCAATGTTTATTTTAATGTTCGTGTCAATGATCATATTTTGAGCCGTGATTCTAATTTTAAAAGCATGCAAAAATAATTCATTTTTAACTATATTGAAGAATACTTAATACGAATATATTAAATTCACAATAATTGCCCCGAAGTGCTGTTAATTTTCGCTGCATTAAAACATACTTTTTCGTAATCTTTGAATACCTTTTTTTTAATATTAAAAAAACAAAAAAAAAAAATCACGGACCACTAAGGATGGGCCAAAGTACAGTTGGGAAACACTGGTCTTAATAAACAGTAGTTTATCTCTACTGTACTAAGTACTGCTTATAACAATATATTAAACCAGAGGTTCTCAAACTTTTTAGACTTTGATCAAATCCAAACGTGGGCCCCCCTTATAAAAATAATTTTAATAGTCATGTTTAGAGAAACAAAAAGTTAACTCTTTTTAAGTCACTTTTAATATGTAATAAGTGGGCTTGTTTTTTTTTTTTTTCATTCAAAGTTTGGTGAAACGAAGAGATGCTTATACACTTATACACTCTACAGGACGCGATCATTATTATGCAAATTTCACATATCTTTTTCTGTCCTAACCAATACAATGCTGATTTTTAAAAAATTTTTCCCTTATAAAGCTTTCACGGCCCCCTAGAGGGCCGCGCCTCACACTTTGAGAACCTCTGTAATTAAACCATTCCAACTATACAATTTCAAGAAGATCTTCGAACAAGATATATTTTTGATTATTATTAAGTAAATACGAAGAATAAATACTTAAACACTACGTGTGTTTGTTTTTTAGACATTAAGCATAGTTATTAGCTCTAGCTACTCTATATTCATTATTTGATTCGAGGAATACGTATTTGTACTAATATTTTTTAATTCTACAACATTTTCCCGCACAGTAATCGGATGAACAAGCAACGAAAATTATTAGTTAGGCGATGCGTACAATTCGAAATTCTAATGCACAAAACCGTCTTAGATAATTTAAATTAAGATAACTCATCGGTTGGCAAAAGCTTTCAACCAGATTAATCTTTTTCCTGGAGTTAGCTATTTTCTTTAATTACATTACATAAATACGTTTCCGAAAATATTTCCATGTACGTTAGTAAACTGCATATTTTGTTAATCTCACGCAAACGACTGGTTAGAAAAAATAAAAATAAAAAGATAAAAAGATTTTAAATATTCAAATGTATTTTACTTAATGAGTATAATATAATAGACAAAACATACTGCTGTTACGTTAAGACGGAATAAATACAACAACAAACTCGATTCGTTAATAATTTTCTCACTTGATTATAATATTTATTCGATTATTGTTATAATGTAATATTTAATTTATATTCAGTTCCGAATAGTATAGATAGATAACGCGAATAATAACGAAATGTCTGTACCATCAATAAAATATTATAATTTATGCCGACATACACACAAGCGTGTACAAGCGACTAATTAATTTAAATAATATGAAATTTACATAAGTGTATATTATTATAATACGCAATAAGCGACGGGAAATTTTTCGAGATACAAATGGGAAAACAAAAGAAAAAAATGATTGTAATAATTAGTGGCAACAAAGAAGGAGATTTACCGCAGAGGTAATGTGTGGTCTTTCCTTGGTTGTTTACACATTATTTTTGAATACCAATATAACAACACGGTCTGACAATGTACGCGTCGACAGCAAAATTTGCCATAAAATCTTTAGAGCGGTTTTAAATAATACACTTCATTAACAAACCCGTTTTCTTTTTTCCATCTACATAATATTATTATATTCTCCCGTCGTCGGAAACATTGTAATATTATTTCGTTAACGTGTGTCGTCGCAACGCGCGCGTTACAAGGCACTAAGCCTGATCAACACTCCCTCGCCCCAAACCGCTGACTTGAGGTCAATATTCATAATTAATACGTTATTTCGGGGATTATAATTATTATTATTATACACATGTTTGCACTTACCACTTCAATGTTATTAATTAGACGACGACGCACTATAATATTTCCGACAAGACTTTAATAATATTACGATAATACACTACGGTCTACTATATAGTGGTTTGGAATATTTTGGAAATGCATAAAAAATTAAATAATAATAAGCACGTCATTTCGTGCATTTTTTTGGTTAATCGATTGTGAGCGGATTTAAAAAAATCAAAATTATTACCTAGAGAATTATAAAGACGAAATATTTAACTAGCATACAAAACGAGTGAATTACTTTTGAGACAAACGAAAACGCAATTTCAAAATATAAAAGTAACAAAGCATAATTAATTATTGAATATTAATCGGCTGCAACAGTGCCTATTTTAGAGTGCAATAGTATACACAGAGTGCAGTATCAATATCTAAGTGCGTAAGTAGCAAATTCAAAAGTGTGCAGTAGGACATTTAAATCTATTTTAGAGTCTGAGAGGAGCAAAGAAGCTTATATTTCTACAATGATGTTAATTTTTATTATTTATTTTTTTTTTCTGTAAATACTTTTTGTACAGAAATACTTGTTCAAAAGATTCGATCAGTAACTTTTAATCTTTAAAAATTCGAATAACACCCAGATGGTACTTTAGAGAGGACATCATTCAAATTTCTCCATACTTTTCAAAGTGTACCTATAGAAAAACTTTCCAAAATTGAAAAAAAAAAAATAAAAATTAATGGTAAAATTTGTTATAACCTGAGTAGTATGTATGATGGTAGGTTATATTACTAGGTAAGTAATATAGTATATTTCAAACAATAAAATTGTTGTTATTTAGAGCTAGGGAAATAATAGATCCCAAAAATGCATAGGCATTGGAACCATGTCCTCTGGATCTGAGTCTGAGCTAACATAAAAAAAATTGAAAAAGTGTGTAGTAGCAAAATTAATAAAAAATAGGGCTGCAATAATAATTTATTATATTATAGTCTATTTTTGTCGGAACATAATATATTGTATTTAATCATAATTAAAAGGGGTTTCGAAAAAGTAATGCATAAAACGTAATCATTTAAGACACGACACTACAAAGCGACTTAATTCGCGTCTGTAAAAATTAAACGTAGGTATAATATGGGTAAATACTTAATGGTATTATTGTCGTGTAAAACGTGTTTTGTCAAAATTTCAATTTCCCTTTTCAAAAGCTCGTAGAATTACATTAGACACGAAAATGCGCACAGCAGTTCTTGGCAATTTAACGAACACGAAACGAGTATTTTTTTTTTTTTTTTTTTTTACGCGTTTCACGGATAATTTAGGTTCTTCTCCGACAAACCTAATTATTTTTCACCGAACGTAAGTAACGTCCCAGTCGTCTCGTCGTCGTTCCGAGTAATTATCGTAACAACAATAATAATTAGAAACAATAAAAGCACTAGGCGCATGAAGTGGTAATACTACGCATGTATATGTATTATACTTGTATACTTCAACAGCCTTGAGGCGCACGTTTTTATAACCTAGAGCTAGACCTAGACGCTCTCTTATCGGTATTCTATGAAATAAAGAACTACATAATTGATTTTTTTTTTTTTTTTAATATTTTTAAAAATTTACTCATCTCTATTGGTAAATTCAAAATATTTAAAATATATACAAATATATACGTATATATTTAAAACATATCAAATAAATACCAATACCTATACTTAATTTAAAATAAAAATCTTTCTGAAAAATCGATATATTAATATCATAAACAAACGATAATAATCATTGATTATGCAAAATTAATTCATTAGTTTGAACTAAGATACGATACGTGAGATAAGGGGAATTATATTTCAAAACATTTCTATAATAGGTAGTTTCTTTCTTTTTATTTTGCATACACGTTAAATTGTGGTGACCATATTTAAGAAAAGAAAATACAGTACAAAAATATTTTTTATAATATTTTTAAATAAATAAGTATTTATTATACATATATATATATATACATATATATGTGTATGTATGTTTTTGAATGATGACAAAAGTATAATTTTTTAACTACCTATTACAGATTAAATTTAAACACATAAAAAACAATATTTTAAAAAACATAAAATAAAATAATGAAAGCAAATTAATACTTTTTAAAATTTCTTCAAATCCTTTATTCATATACATTGAATACTTTACTTTCTAAAAAAAAAAAAATTGTTAATTCATTTTACGGTTATAATTGATCTAATGGTATCCAAAAGATTTCTAGATTCTTATATTATTTTATTTAATAATTTCATTTCAAAGATTTAAAAAATTTTAAATTAACAATAAGTCAAAAAACGGGATTAATATGGGACAGACTTGAAATTACGGGACAAAAAGCGTCCTGAGAGAAGTTTGTCAGGACAACAGGACACAGAGCCGAAATAAAGGACAATCCTGTATAAAACAGGACGTATGGTCACCCTATTTTAAATACACTGAACTACCGTGACGGTCTGAAATACCTTTTACCACCGTCTTCAATTCTTAACTATATGTACACAATTCTCAAATACAAAAATTTTTGCAAACAGTACATTATAATATGGGTAAGTATTACCTAATACCTACAGATTAACCTACCGAATACAAAAGGGGAATAATGATAGAACAAATTGGTTCGATTAAAACTGTATTTAGTTTGTAAGAATATAAAAATTATTGAACGAAGCGCTCACTTGAAACGCAAAAAAATAAACGCACGTCATAATAATATAGGAAACATATATCATAAAAACAAAATTATAATAATAAATAACGCTGACCAAGGTATTGTAAATTATTAAAGTATGTATTTTAAATATTAATTGTTCAGTGTTTACTGTTTATCGATAAATATTTGAGCACATTTTAAATACTACTGAGTACTTACCGTTAATTACTTTTTTCCTAGTGTCAATTTTTAATTACCAATTACTAGGCGAGTATAATATGATGTCATTAATTAATTTAATATAACTGAAAACAATAATGAATTATTATCTTGAATACCAAAATCTCATCTTTTTTCAAATAATTAATAATTTATAAGCAGTTGTAGGTACACCACGATGACGCCATGTAACAAACAACAACATAATATTATAAAATTAGAATTAATTTATCGCTTTTTTTATTTTTACTTAAAACACGTTTAATAGTATTTTTCATAACACTTGGTATTGTGCCTGCAGTTCGATAAAATCTATGGTATTATTTATTTTAATTTCTGATAGTAATAGTAATATTTTTAAGCGCATCAATTCGAACGTTTCACAATAGCGTATTTCTTAAATTTCGTGTTGTTCAAGGTAATTGTAGTGAAAAATAAAAATTATGCAAATCAAACGCGGTCGTACATGGCTGGGCTGATAATGTCGAAAGCGTATAATATTTTGAACAGACTCCGGGGTTCTCTCGTCAATTAATATCACGTCTTGAGATTATAATCAGCGGTCATTAGCGTATAATAAAAATATGTAAATTAATGCCGTATCGGAATAATATCCTTTTCCCAAAACTCGAATAATCGCCGGGGATTACAGAGTACTGTACTGTACTGTACGCGTATATTATAACACGTACAAGGATTAAACTTTGGTAAGGTTTTCAAAGCAAATTAACGCCGAGCACACAATATAATATTGCAAACAAATGAATATTTAGTTTTCATTTTTCCAATTTTTTATTTTTTTTTTTAAATTTTTCTTCAATACGATTCGCACGTTTAAATACGATATTGAAATATTTAATATAATGTGTCGGTCACGATGTCATCGGTACACGGCTGTGATAGAAAATAATAATAATTATTGATATAATGATAATATGCTTACTTGGGCAGTTTGCTTTTTGTTGCAACAGAAATTAATGAACGACACGTTCACAAAATCCGTGGCCACGACGACGGTAATCGTTTTATCGCCCAGCGGCTCTTGGGACCCCATGCACACGACACTTCTCAATTTCGCGTCCTAAATAATAAAACCGAGGGACGTGTGTAAAATCATTCATCAAATCACTAACGGCACACACACACACTCCCATACACAACTACACGCACACGCACACACACACACACACACGTATATACATATACATATATATATATATATAATAAATAAAAATACTTTAGGGACTCTGGCGTATTTGCCCGTCCTGGTATCCCGTATCGTCGACATGTCAATCACTTCGCAGTCCTGACAACAACAAAAAAAATAATAATAATAATAATAATAAAAAAAATGGTAATTATTATTATTAGTGACAATTCGTGTAAAGCGTGTTTATTACTTTTTTCTGATCTATCCAGTACAAGAAAAATCCCCGTTCGTCCACTTTGATAGTCACTGGTAGACCGACTCCGCTCTCCTGTGAAAAAAAAAAAAAAACAAAAAAAATTATAAATCTTCGTTTGCTATCGCTATATTTTATACGTATAATAATAATAATAATAATAATGCAAAGTTTTTCCGATTACCTATCATTTTTTTAATTATTATTCGCGAATAATCGATAACACAAACGTCAGCGACTCTTTCAAGCTTCGAGTGTGTTTATAATTCAACGAGATTAAGAGAGAGGTTAATCGCGAATTAGTCCTCAACAAGGTGGAAACGGATCGATTAATTAAAATTATTCCCCGACGACATAAAAAACGGACTCGTTATTGAATATACCCAGTGGCTCTAAAACTGTACGAGCACTTAAAATGGGAGGCACGGCGTGTAAATATTTTCAGAACATCCGATGACTGAATGAAAGTAATTTCGTTAAATGTTTTCCGAATATAAATCAAACACTTACAATTGGATTGAAGAAAATCTATATCGTAAAATGACGTAACTGCAGAAGGGAAACAAAATTAATCGACATTTCATCTGATGATTCTTCACTAAAGATGACATTTTCTTGATCGTTACTCCAAAGGATATTTTGGATAGAATATGTAAGACACGAATGTCATGGAAGAACAAAGCTATAAATATATATTCGTGCCACTTGTGACCTCAATTTGTGTGAAGAAGGATTTTTCGTAGTAGCCATAATAAATTGAAATTAAAATATCGGTCCAAACTCAACCGAGGAAAAAGAAACATGTCCAGCGGTCACTTTTTAATTTTTAGTCGTTAACACAGAGAAAACAAACACATTAAGATGTAGATAAGTCATCACTATTTCATTGGACGTATACAAATACATTAATAACCGTCGATTACCCCTAGTTTTTTTTTATTTATGTTTCATATTGTTATTTTATCCGTGGGAGACGTGGGAAAAATTTCTATTTTCAGAGAGGCTTGAACGAAAAAAGTTTGGGGATCATTGGAATATGCACTCACGTCAAATTCACGAGTATTCGGCGATAAACAGTAATAAAATCATCAGACGTAACGCGTTTAATCTTAAGTACTAGATCGATAAAAGTATAATACGTACAAGCCACACACGTTTTCCATATAATTATACACATTGAACTATTAGCATAACATTTTATCATAACAAGTAAGTGTACGACGAATTGAATTCCCTTTTTGGGCTTCGCATACATTACGCGTGATAAAATCGCATTACAATATACTGATATAGAAATGTTTTCCTTTTGAACGAAAACCTACCACCAGTGCTGCTGCAGTGGTGGGGTTGTTTTCGATACAGGGATACATTATGACGGTCGTTCCTTCATTGGCCCACTGTCTTTTTTCCCCGCATATTTTTTTATCGTACTCACTGCGTTCTCAATCCTCTCCTTTGAACCATTGTCAAAATCGTTATTGATAAAATATATGGTTCCGACGCGTCGGAATCGAATCGGCCGAGTGAGACGAACCAAAAAAACGACGTTCGCAAGGGATATATAAATGAGATAGGATATTTAATATAAATATTTTTCCAAACGGTATGTATATTATGTATACGCGTCGAGAGACAAGAAAATATTTATGTTTTAAGTAGATCGGGGAAAATAAAATACACGGTATATCATCAACCACTATACAGCAGCAAATCGACCAAAACATTCTTGTTCTCGACGATAACTGCAATAAAACACGAAAACACAGGTCTGCCTACTACGGAGAAAGCAACAGTCAATCAATTTCAAACAATAACAAAACAAACCGATCCCGAAATAACAAGAATCGCGTATACCTACGTCATCGGGTGATTTTCCAAAAACGGATTCTCGTTAATTCGAATACTACGAATAGCGTATATTTTATAACCTACTCGTTGCTATGTTTATGATATAATATTATATGACGTAGGTAATGTTTAAAAAGGATACGTATGTTTCGTTCGTGTAGTGTGGCTGCTCCAAAACCGGGAAAACGGAAATGAGCAATTGGCACGAATTTGAATAAATTCTGATCTCAAAAGTCGACTACAAAACATCAATAGTTTGCCCCGTTTGGGGTCTCCTCGTCTTAAAAGACATGATACTACGTTTAAAGGTGTCCAAAATCACTGCTCGCGTTTTTTTATGTAGTAAGCGTGATATTTTAATATACAACTCTATTCATTCTACGAACCGTTGCCTCGGCCTTTAAAATTTAAGATCTCCCGAAAGGAGAAGGCTGAAAATAAATATCTAGTGTAACATTAAATATTTTTCGGTCTAAATGAGTGTTCAATCTCCTCCAAAGACCATCACGTACAGATTAAGGGTGAGTATCCACAACTTTCTCCCAGTGTATCGAAAAAAATCGGGACTTTGATTTATAAGAAATTGAAATAAAATTTTGCGTTTCAATATTAAATAAAAATAATAATTATGTTTTTATCAATAGTCAACTTTATATAGCTTATTTGATATTTATAGTTAAAATATGTCAATTAATATTTTCCCCGATTTACATAGTACTAGTATAGCTCCTAAAATATATTTATCTGTTACAAGTATCAATATTATTCAGTTGGATGAGTTTTTTATAAACACAGGAAAATCAAAAATAAGTACAGGACTTATTTACCAACATTAATATGATAGGTCTGAGATCTGATAAATGACGTATCGTATACAATAAACTGTGATAAAATGGTTATGCCTTTTTATAAGGAAAAAGCAAGAAAAATTGCAAAGCAAATTGCAACCTAACCACATTAATTATGTTACATCATAAATTATTATTAAAAATGATCACTAGAACACTTCGTAAAAATTTCAAAAACATTGGACCAATTTCGAGTCGAGTTTAGAATTTCGAAAATATTGGTAATTGCTGCGCCGCCACATATCTGTCCGTTATTTTTGTAATAACTGCAATTTTATCGCATAAGCACGTGTTTACACCACTCCACTATTCCATGTTCGCTAAATGGCATTTTATTTTAATACTAATAATATTTAGTAAGCATTCTTATGTCGAATTGCTAACGAGAAAATTTGTTTTTTAAATCGTCCGTTTCAGTGCCCCACCCTGTATATATATATATATATATATAGGTACGCGAAATTAACGAGCAGCTAACGCGCGAATTCGGATACATTTTTGATTTTTATCGACCTCCTCGCTTCCGATGCGGATGACGTTCCCGACGGCGCACACGTGCACCGACGATTTTCTTCGTCTATCCGGGAAACTTGCCCGCGGGCGCCCGCCCGTTTGCATTTCAATTGGGCGGTTTATCTCGGCGGCGCACAAAGTTTGAACATTTTGGACCGTCTCTCCTTGCCATCCACCCTGCCGAGCAAAATGTTAAATTCGATAAACGAATGTTGCCCACCACCGCGGTGAACTTTTAACGACCGTTCGCCGATGACGACGACGTACCCCCGACCTATAATGCCTACTTTTGGAAATACGTTTCCGCGGCGGTGTGCCACGACCAGTGTGTTGTGTTATAATTCGATTTGAAAGTTTTCTCCCTTCTTTTAACAGAGAGTTTTCCCGATTCGTCAGATCCGCCGTTTAGTACGCGTGAAAACAACGAGCACAACAACAACAACAACTGATAACGGGGGGGAATGATGATTCGAAATTCGTATTGAACTGCGTTCGGTAAGAATATCAAAGAAAAAAAAAACCGGACATACTTCGCACGATGGGTGTTTTTGGCACGACGGGTGGGATTCTCTTGACTGGTGTATTTAATTTTAAACAAACATCTCTTCAATCAAAACGATTCTGAACGAGGGAAGTTAATAATAATATAAAAAATAAATGAGAAAAAAGAATGTTAGAAAAATGTCCAAAAATTTTTTTCACATTTTCAAAATTTTCTTGAGTCAAAATCTCTTTTTTTTAATAATTTTCTATCTATGTTTAAATTTTCATTAAATTCGAATCAAAAAATGATGGTTTCCGAGTTTTTGTCAAATTTTGGGTAGTTTTTTCCAAAAAAAATAAAAAAAATGAAGAATTTAGAAATTCAAATAATGACCTCTCTAAAGTACAATCTAGAGGCAAATTCGGTTTCAAAAAGTTATTGATCGAAACTTTTGGACAAACATAGGCGCAAATAGGATGAAAAATTTAGGGGGGGGAGCCAATATTTTTTTATTCATTTTGATAAGTATAAGTCGTATAAAATATGCTGTAAATATGATGTACCTATTTTACCTACGCTTATTTATCGTACATTTATGTAATGAAAATATATTTAAGGATCAAGGATTATATCAAAAAAACATTGAAATACAATTTGTATATTTCAACATAGATAATAAAACATAGGACAATATTGTTTATTAATAATTTTACAAGTAATAATTGATTCATATAGTATTATACAATATCACTCAATATCATAAAGTAATATTCATTGTTACACCATACATATTTTTATATATATCTATTCAAATAACACACTTTTTTTTGGGGGGGGGCTAAAAATACTTTTGGGGGTTCGAAGCCCCCCTAGCCACCCATCTATTTGCGCTAATGTGGACAAGTATTTCTATACAAAAAGTTGTACACAGAAAAAAAAATAAAAAATAAAAAAAAATAATAAAAATAAACATCATTGTAAAAACACTAGCTTCTTCACTTTGTTCAGAATCTAATGCAATCTAAGAATGCGAGTTAAAAATTGCATACAATTCGCTGATAGGAGGAGGTTATTAACTCGAATATCATTCCGTGATAGACATTATATTATAATAATACGTAAATAATGTTGTATACTAAATAACTTTTCTTAGGTTTTTTCTTTTTTTTCTTTCCTCTAGCTATTTTGGCACTCGGCTATTTTCGACTAGGTCGTTATTACACCCAGATCCGCGTATGCGACAGATCAAAGACACCTCCCCGTCCGCCGCAGTGGAAGGATTTCGTAAAACGTATAAACGTTATAAGATATTGCAAGGACGAGTAAGTGTGTCGAACGTGTGTTTACGGTAATAATTCGTTACTAGCGGATGCGTTAATCGTCGGCTTCGCGGCGCCGAGATGGACGGGAAAAATTTAAAATACAAATCAACTCGTCGCGGTGTTTCAGCTAATAAATCACAAACGTGAGGGATACGAGGATGGTACGATAATAATAATAATTACAAGTTTTTAGTTCGTCTGCGTGCGCCCGGGGCTGTCGTCCGTTTCGAACGAATAATATGCAAAATAAAAAAAAACACACGCGTCGACGAAATATCGTCGTCCTTGGCCGTGTACCTGTTATTAATTATTATTGGACGGCTTATTATTCACCATACTAATTCGTACTTTTCAGATTCTGAACGAAGTGAAGAAGCTTATAAGCATGAACTTATACTACAATGATGTTTATTTTTTTATTTTATTTTTTCTTCCTCTGTAAACACTTTTTCGTATAGAAATACTCGTCCAAAAGTTTCGATCGGTAACTTTATAGGTCCAAAATCGAACCAAGATGGTACATTTGAGAGGTTATTTATCAAAATTCTTAATATCTTTTTAAAAAATGCGAAAAAACTGAAAAAAAAATTTTCAAAAAACGGCAAAATATGCAATTACCGCAATTTCCGTAAAATTGAAAATTACTTTTTGACATGACTTCTAAAATAATGCAGCTAAGGACTTGAAATTTTCACCAACCACTAAGAATAGTTACGAGAACATTTCACAAAAATTTCAAAAAGATTTGATCAATTTTGAGTTAAGTACAGCATTTTGGAAATTTCACATTTTTTGTTTGTTTTTATGTAATTAAATTTTTGGTTTTTAATATTAAGACTTCAAAATTTAATATAATCTCACAGACATATATATGTAATTGACCTGAAAAAATCTCAAAAATCGTTAGTCAACTTTTTTTTTTATAACCGTTTGAAGTTAGAATGTCGACTAAATTCGTAAGTTTTGCCTAAAATTACGCACTTTAACGTACATATAAAAAAACTGGCCAAACGGATTGTTTTGAAATTTGGTGTCTAGATAGAGAATCTCATTGCGAACATTTTGGTGCAATAAAATTTCTTACGGACGAATAATTAAACATTTTACAAGGGTTTGATTGAAAAAAAATCGGAGAAAATACACACAGATGTTGCGAAATATCTATATATTATAAGCATTTAATTACTGAAGGTTGATAATGTTTTATTGCATCTTATGTATTTTTCGACACTGAATACGATGGTGTGAATTAAAATCCACATGCAACAATAGTTTTCCATCTATTTTATTCTATTTTGAAAATTACAATATTTTCGGTTATTAATTATTATAGTACATATCTACTAATTCACCTACATGGTCAAGTTATGTGCTGCGGCCTAGTGGTAAAGAAACCGGTCTAGCACGCCGACAGTACCAGGTTTGATTCCAGTCCAGCTCTCCGAATTTTCGCATTTTTTTTTTTTCTTATAATATTATTAACTTCCTTCGTTCAGAATCGTTTTACTTATCGTTTCTTTAAAATTTAATACGCCCGTCAAGAGAATACCACCCGTCGTGCGAAGTATGTCCGGCTTTTTTTTATTTTCTCGTGTTTACAAAAATGTACTACTTATGCGAGAACGATACGTCGTCGCCGCGATACGTTTCGAAACGCTTTTTACGAATTTATGTCCCGCGAATAGTAGTTGTGAGTTAACCGCGACGGCGGAAAAAATGGCTGTGAAAACAAATACAGGTTCTTCGTTTCACCGAGAATCTAAAATGTCAAAATACCGAACGAAAATAATTTATTGTTTTCGATAATTGCGTTGGGAAAGTCAAACGGTGAATATGCATGAGACGAGAAAAAGTGATAATGTAATAATACATTATTTCTACAAAAAAAAAAAAAAAAAATCGCATACATCTGTAGATAATAATTTATTTAAAAAAAATACACTGCGACTTTAAACCATTCCTCGTTTGAATACTCTCACAGTACAATATTATTATTTTAATTTATTTTTAAATATCGAGAGTGCCGTTCGTTGGTTTTATTGATTTCGAAATAAGCTCTTTATGATTTTCGCCGGAAAAACCTTTTATGCAAAAAGTCTCATATATAATATTTATACTACTAAAAAATAACCTACAATATTTTATATTTTTTTTTTATATAATTTTCAAACCTAGTAAAAGTATGTCAAATGTCGTAAAACCAAATATGTAAAACATTTTTACAAATTCATTTTTTTTTCAATTTTTCTTAGTACTTCGAATGTCATGGGATATTTTGAGTATTTCTTATAAAAATGTCTATAACCGCCTGTATATTATTTATTATTAATGGTATTCTCGTCTGAATAGGGTTGTTCGATTACTTAAATTAATTTTCCACATTTCACTCTCGTCAATTAAACAATAATTGTTTTTGCGACTAATCAATTTTTCACAAATGCTTGGCGGTCAATCGGTTATTCTTCTTGTCGATATTTCCGTTACTCTTGTACATTAATTGATATTGGTTCTTATAATTATTGACTATTGACCATTAAGGTCCTTCTCGATGAAAATTATCCATCAATATTTTTTTTTTTTCGTTCTTTTGACAATCGGTTACGATAGGATGACCATACGTCCTGTTTTATACAGGATTGTCCTGTATTTCAGATCCGTGTCCTGTTGTCCTGACAAACTTCTCTCAGGACGCTTTTTGTCCCGTAATTTCAAGTCTGTCCCATAGTAATCCCGTTTTTTGACTTACTGTTGATTTAAAATTTTTGAAATGAAATTATTGAATAAAATAATGTAAGAATCTAGAAATTTTTTGGATACCATTAGATCAATATTATAACCGTAAAATGAATTAACAAGTTTTTTTTAGAAAGTAAAGTATACAATATGCAAGAATAAAGGATTTGAAGAAATTTTAAAAAGTATCATTTTAGTTTCATTACGTTATTTTCTGTTTTTCAAAATAATGTTTTTATGTGTTTAAATTTAATCTATAATAGGTAGTTTAAAAATTATACTTTTGTCACGATTCAAAAACATGTATATATATATATATGTATGTACTAAATACTTATTTATTTAAAAATATTATGAAAAATATTTTTGTCCTGTATTTTATTTTCTTAAATATGGTCACCCTATGTTACGAATTATGACAATCGTATTGACTTACATATATATATATATATATATATATTGACAAGCGCAAAACAATAATAAAAAATAAAACATTTTTCATAAATCAACAATAATTATCAACATAATGAACATAATATTATTAATAACGATAGTTTATCATCGTCATCGTTTTATAACGCATACATTAAGCAAAGGCCACAAGGTCCGAGGGGAGGGGGTGTAACCCGAAAGGGGCGATTGTCCGGGGCGCCAAATTTTTATGGGTCACAGTATATTTTATGAGACGTATCAAAAATGTATTAGAAATAAAACAAGAATTAATGATTATTTTATTTCAAGAGAATTTTTCAAAATTTTTATTCTCAATAAGTAGTAGTACATTTCGGTATGCACACCCGCGTACTGTTGCCGATGATTGTTCCGCTGAAATTATTTCTGTCACTGACGAAAAAATAATAAAAATGTGGCCCTGATATTACGTATTCGTGTGTACACGGCACAAAGAAAACATAATAATAATATTATATTGTCGACTTTATATAGACGGGACGCCGCGGTTTATGTTCAAAATGCTTCATTGGCCACACAATTCTTTTCAGTTTACTTTTGGTGTGCATCATCCGTTCCGTCTCAAACGTTTCGCCTCGAATGCACAGAATATCTCTATATCAGTGGTTCCCAAAGAGTGTGCCTTGATAATGTGTAGGTGTGCCGCGAAAATTCTCAATGAATTAAATTAAACATAATTAAATATTGTTATAACTTATTAAACAATATATAATATCACAAAGAACAGTAATTATAGAATCTTAATATTTTATTTATAGCTTCCTGTTTCCTCACAAAGTGATTATTTTTGGTTACTTAGTGAAATGTCTTGGGAGCAAGATCCTTTCTAGTGTCGCACCATTTAAGTACTTTATATCAGGTTGTAGAACTAAAAATGTCCAATTTTTTATGGAAAAAACAATTTTTTTTTTTTTATATATACTAAACTTTCTATTCCTACCACAAAAATACTTTTTATTATTATTCTTTAGACAAGATAGGTATTTGTTAAATTATTTTATCGAATTTGTTTAGCTCATACTAAGATACTTAATATAGTCAAAATGTGAAGTTTTAGAATTATAACTTTGGATAATATTATATTATCGTAAAATGACTAAAATCAAAAATTGTGAAATATTTATATGCTACAAATTATAACATTTTCGGGTATTTTTAAGCATGCGTTCCCAGAGATGTATTTAAGGAGGGGGCAGAGGGGGCTTGGGCCCCGGGCGGTAAATTTTGGAGAGTATTTTGATATAATAAGAAAAGTTATTTGACTGACAAAAAAAGTTAAATTATAGTGATAAAATTATTATTCCGGTAATCATTTGTATTTTAAATTCTGAACGAAGTGAAGAAGCTTATGTTTTTAAAATGATGTTTATTTTTTTCTTTCTCTTTCTAGGAACACTTTTTCGTATAAAAATACTTGTCCAAAAGTTTCGATCAGTATCTCTATAGAACCGGAATCGTACCCAGATGGTACTTTAGAGAGGTCATTTTT
>JAIPRM010005666.1:0-20114 GCA_025469315.1 Stegophylla sp. TES_Ste_2020 | reverse complement strand
TTTCGAGTCGTTTTTGTCAAATTTCGGGTAGTTTTTTCCAAAAAAAACATTGAAGAATTGAGAAATTCAAAAAATGACCTCTCTAAAGTACAATCTAGAGGCGAATCGGGTTTCAAAAAGTTATTGACCGAAACTTTTGGACAAATATTTCTATACGAAAAAGTGTTAACAGAAAAAAAAAATAAACATCATTGTAAAAACACTAGCTTCTTCACTTTGATCAGAATCTAAAATAAAAATGTTTAAAAACAATTTGGACATTTTCTATTTTCTCATTATCTTTTTCTCTTTCTTTATTTATTAGATAAAAAAAGTTAAGTATACACAAAAAAGCTGGTTATACTTCGCAAAACTTATATTCTTTACTTTTCGGTCAGATATTCTTGTTGAGTGTGTTGAAAATAATGACAATTATTGTTTTTTATATTATTAACTTCCTTCGTTTAGAATCGTTTTATTGAAGAAATGATTTATCGTTTTTTTTTTTAAATTCTACCCACCCACTAAGAGTATCTGATCCGAGAAGAGATGAATATCCGTAGTGTGAAGTATGTTTCTTGTCTTCTCTACTTTATGCTTTAATTTACTTTACTTTATTTTTTAAATTATTTTCGTATTTGTAAATTTGTATTTTTGTGTTCGATTTTTGTTTATACGATGAATTTTTGTTAAACATGTACTTATAGGGAAAAAAAATCATCACGCAAAAAAAAATATAAAATATTTGCCATCAATTTAAAAAACACTAAGTTATGGAACGAATTTTGAGCTCATCTATTTATAAAATATAGAAGATACGTATGTATTATTTTCACGACTTATTGTCCCTAGTGATTACATTATGTAATCCAATAACACCGTTATACGAATGCTTAGGTACATACCTCATGCACAAACACGCACGCATTTTCCTACATTACCCAGACGACAGCCGCTCGAGTAAATGCTGGCGATGACGGCGGTGCGTGATAAAAACGTGGAAAAAAAAAGCACGAAAACAAAACGTGCACAAAATTATTTCGCCAAAATAAAAATAATAAACAAACAGCAGTTAGCGACAAATGAAAAACGAAATAAAAAAACACACAAACACAACGGTCTTGTTTAAGGTTTTTTTTTTTTACTCTCGTGTCATAGAAAAATATTTACTACTACTATTGTTTTTGTTTTTGTTGTTGTCGTTATTGTCTACTTCTACCCTGGGTACGGGTTTTCCCACTTTTTTCCTTCTCTTTCTCACCCACTACGTGTAATAGTAATTGATTAATTTTCGTTCCGAAATCTCGCATGTTAAAAACTATGCCATTTTCAACGGGCTTTACAGCTGAAGCTAATTGGGTTTTTGAAAACTTTCCGCAACAATTTAATTTTGCTATATTCGTTCTCGAAAATATTCGCTGTGCTCACTGTCAAACGTCCATTTGCTTTCTCATCCGTGGGAAAAGTAACAAAAACAAATGTCAAACACGAAACTTAGTTATATTTTATTTTTACTTTTTTTTCCGAATTCATATTTCTGATTTATATGAGATTTGACAGACAGCCGCAAAACATATTGTTAAAAAAACACGATAGCGCGATCCGGAAGAGAAAAAAAAAACGATTTATGTGCAGTACGCGTTTATGACGATCGATCGAGTTTTCGGGGAAAAGTGAAGTGACATTTATATCCATAGCGCACCGTCGTCATGTCGTGGTATGCGATGCTCATTGTATCATATTATTTTTCTCGAGAAAAAATCGAACCGAAAACCTTTTACATTTGTCAGTTCGCGCACTAGGGTGAAACGTGCAAGTGTCCAAAAGTCAAGAGTTTAAGTCATAAAACGAAATGTTTAAAATAGTTTGAATTACACATTTATGTGATTTCGGTTAAAACTCGTCGCAAAAACTAAAAACGAATTTAAACGATAAATTCGAACATTCATTCTTTAACTATAGTCTAAGGTTTTCTCGTTTCCCGACCAAGCGGAGCTGCTGTCAGAATGCCATATAATGTCTTATTTCATGTTTCGTGGATACAGTTTTGTACATACCTAACCAAGGTAGATACAAGTCTGGAATTTTAGAAAAAGTCAAGGATTCTGTGATAACACAGAAAATTCAAGGAATTCAGTATTAAATAATTATTATTTTTTTTTTTAAATTTAAATCAAAACCAGTTTTTAAAACCAAATACTTTGCTTTACAATTTTTTGTATGAATTTTCTATAAATTTTTATTTCTGGAATAACTATAATATACATTTTATTCATAAAATATTTTATACATAGCTAGCATCTAATTTATATTTTTCACTAGGATCTGAATGTTCCACTATTACATTTATTTATTCTTTTGCTTATTTGGGTAAAAACAAAAATTTTTTTAGTATTCAACAAACAAAAATAAACGAATATTATGAATTCATCTGAGCTATTTTTTTTTTTTGACCAGTCAATAAATAAGTATTCACACAAATTTATTTAAAAAACCAGGAACAATAAGATTTTTCATAAATATGGATACGTAGCAACCCATAGAACGCGTTTCTATCCGGATAACACAACCTAACATAACCTGTCGTTACTTAATTTCATCTTCTCTTCGTGTTGGATTTTGGATCCACGCCGTTTAATTATAATAAAATAAAATTGGATTCGATTATATACAATGCACTATTCGTTTCGTTAAAATAAAAATCGTCTACGTAAATAAAGCACGCGACGTCGTCGTCGTCATTGTCGTGTTGCGATTGCGAAAAAGAAAATTAAGAAGAGACCGGACGAATTGCTTTTGTAAAAAAAAAAAAGATAATAAAAATAAATCAGAAAGAAAACATTCGAGTTGGCCTGGCAGAGGGACGACCATAGGACTGACCATTCATATAATAGAATACTCGTATACGTAGCGAAGGAAACGCAATTCACGGAATTCGTTTAAACGGTTTTGAGGAATTTCTGGTCTGGTAAACCCTACTATATATATATATATATATATACACGTGAGTTTCGACAAAAGTACACGAAGTTTTGCCATAAAAATTACACGCACACGCACGCGCCAATCGCAATTTAACTTTGTATACCTGTCGTGTGTGTAGAAAGGCGGTTGTGGTTTTAATAATATCTCTGGAAACGATTTGGAAAGTACGATGTATTATTATTTGCCGATATTTTTTCGGCACCTGTTTTGAAAACTGCGGGTGGCCAATAATAATTTTTGAAGAAATAAAATGATGATGATGATGATGATGACGATAATAATAATAATAACAGCAACAACAACAACAACAATCGAATAAAATAAAACTCTACAAATAACGGTTTTCTCGGAATCCGATCAATAATCGAAAAACATTCCACCACGCGGGGGATTTAACTTCGTCCGAGTACAAAAATCGCATAGCACTGCAATGTAAAATTACTGCACTAAGTTTAATTCCGACTCTTCGTAACAGTTTGCATCTCTGAATATTTAATTCCGTTAATTTTTACACGCTATTTTCTTCGTTTTTATTTATTTATTTTTTTGTTTTTATGACTGAAAATTTCATGTTCCACGTCACACCGGCAGCGTTTTATTTGAATGAATGCATACACACACACACACACACACACACATACATATATATAATTATATACAGAAATCCCGAAGTCTCTACATAAAACATAAACCCCATGTTCCCTGTCATCTTTACCGGAGAAAAGCCAATAAAACCTCTCTTACCCCCGCAAAGTTGCTCTTAACGCCTCGTCGTGCATCTGACAATCACAACTTTGATTCTTACTGCTAAATAATTGCCCTCGCTCCAGATTTTCACCCCTTTATCTTTTGATGGCGTTCCATATATATATATATATATATAAGCGTTTATGGCATAAAGAAAAGCAAAACAAATAAGAGAGATGTATGTATAAATCAAAAAGCCTTGCCGCACTTAAATAAACACTCTCGGCGCACAATGCCTTTTTCGAAAATCATAATTTCGAATATACCAATTAATTAATTATCTC
Source organism: Stegophylla sp. TES_Ste_2020 (assembly GCA_025469315.1). Lineage (NCBI taxonomy): Eukaryota > Metazoa > Arthropoda > Insecta > Hemiptera > Aphididae > Stegophylla > Stegophylla sp. TES_Ste_2020. The sequence goes on along the minus strand of JAIPRM010005666.1, from coordinate 16,119 downwards.
TTAAGATTTTTTATTTTTTTTTTCCAGAGTAATAAAATTGTACTTACTACATGATAATAAAAAAAATGCGAATCATATACAAATACAAGACCCGACGACGTGATAAAATGAGAAACAAAAGATTAATAATTTACGAAAAAATAACGACGACGGTTACTGTGGTCTCCTTTTTGATGATTGCCTTTTTGTCTACATCGTGCGTATATCGTTATCAAATAAATATATGACGAAGTTTTTAATTTGGTGAAAAATGTTTTATTAAAATTTGAGCCAGCTGGGCTGTCACTTTGTCAATGTTTCAACTAAAAATCACTGTTTGTATAAATTATCACTTTTTGATTCTATTTTTAACCTTTATAATTTTTAATCTCTTTGATTCAAGCAAATTCTGATTATTAGCTAAAATATTCAAAAAATATTTTGGGTGTGGAAAAACGTATATTATTATATTATTATTGAATCTTATAAATCATTAATAATGTATAATTTTCTGTTTTCTCAATTAATATTATAATATTATGCTGAGTAGGTAACTCATAAAATTAAAAATAATTTCTTCTTCAAGATACTAATAAAAATCTTTTTAATAGATAAGCTTTAACTGAAATCTTAAACATTGAAATGAACTAACATTACTAAATTTACTGATACAATTGCCTAAAAATCGTTTAATCATTTACTCACTTTTCAACTGTTTTAAACGTGAATAATCGGTGGCAGAACTGGTGTGCGAAGTGAGGGGTAAATTTTTAACTGCCGAATCTTGATAGTTTGACAGCACTATGCATTGGGTAAACCCAGGCTTTTATTAGTTTGATTGGAATTAAAATTTCGCCCTCTCTCTTGGAAGACGAACTAAATACGTCCATGGCGCCTACCATGTAATTTTGTTTCCTCGGTTTTTGACGACTTTGGATTACTGTATTATATTATATTGTTTTGGCGAGCAGTTTCGTTAAAATCGTTTTCAAGACACCCTTTCTCGAGGGTCGTTCGGCGCCTCTGACATTTGCGTGAAACAAGAATAACACACGTATACATATACTACCGCGTCTACACCCTCAGGCACGGGGGTTAACGAACGCGAACGTATCTCGCTCTCTAATTGGGGGGGTGGGGGGACGCTCGTGTAAAACACGAGAACTCGGCATGCCACGCCGACCACTCGTTTGGCCATTATTTAAATTGCCCGACAGTCGTACGCGTACGCATTGTGTCCTACAAGGATGGTTATACCACCATGATGGGGATGGGGACGAGTACAGTACACTGGATATAAATATGGAGGGAGACGAGCGGAAGTGGCAGACAGAGAAGGGTTGACTTCGTGGTAGTATATATATATATATTGTTGTAACCCGAAGGGCGAAACGACGGCGGTGGTGTACGCGTGTGTGATAATAATTTTAGCCGCGATGTTATATTTAAAAGGTTACGTTTAAAAACAACACGGTTGTCGACAATTCCGTCGCCGCCGCCGCCGCCACGGTGGCAGTGTTATGTAGAATCCGTTTTCCGTACACCACCTGACATTGGGTTGAGGTGGAAATAATTATAATTATTATCACGCGCACGCTTTCTCCGGCAGCGTGAACCGCAGTACCTAGTCCTTATTATAAATATACTTACAACTATTATTATAATTATTATACGCGTGTCTATTCGCGCAGGGGCTCGTGCGCGTGTGTAATGGACTACACTACAGTTATAATAACAATAATAATAATAATAATAATAATAATAATAATACGCGTTTCTACTGCCAACGTGTATATACGCTTCCCGCGGAAAATTCCGGTCGGAACGCGGAGGCGTTTCCGGGAGACCCCGGACGTTCATGCTCGACACGTTCGCATTTCCAAAATCTTCACCTCCCCCGGCGTGACCACGGCATGATTTATATCGGTCCCTGCAGTAATGCCCCCGGGAAAAACGCGTAGGTAACTCCGGTCGCAGTCTGGGTCCATGATTTTCCTCCTTCCCCTACCTCAACCAACACCGGCCGTGGTAATAAAGCCGACTGTTTCGCCTTTGGCGCAATTCAAAACTCGTGCACACCACCACCATCACCACTGAGTGAATGCCCTTATATTATAACAATACGGTGATTTTCCAGTTCGTCAGTTCGACGTTCAATACAGCGAAATGGTTATGAACCAAAAATGGCAATTTTTGTTTGAAAAATCACATTTGCTTTATTTCAGGTTATCAGAACATGTTCGAGAGTACTCGATGACTCGTGTTTAGATTCGAAAAAGTACTGTGTTAGCCATTGTTTTTGAAATTCCAGGGTTGCTTTCCGAGGGTTGTTTTCGATTATAATGCGCTCAAAAAGCTTTCGGGAGAATTTCTACCTTACATCAAAATATATCGTCAAACAGTAATACCCCAAAAGGAAGTTGAAACTTTACAAAGTTAAATTTGAAATTTCTAAGTTAGCAATAGACTTTTGATGTTATCGTGTTCGCCGTTATTTTTTGACAATTCATGTGCCTATAATTTATAACGTATTCTCATGAGATGTTCTCTGATAATGATATAGTAGTGTTGTGAGAATATTATTATGCTGGTATCGACGGAGATTTACTAATTACGATTTTTCCCTATAAATTGCCTCAATGTATTGGCAGTAAAATATTTCAGGGGAACTCAAGCTTTTACTATTGGTTGAAAAAACTAATTTAAATATCATGTTTTTTTTTTTTTTTTTATCTATGTTCTCTTATTTTACTCGGTGATATTTATTTATATTTATTAAAAAAATAACTTATTGTATTTAAGGATTATAAGTACCTACTATGAAACAATGAGAATCCATATATATATATATTTAAAAACCTCGTGAAAAATCAGTTTATCGTCAGCAAATTGGGCTTTGATGGACTCGTGACAATTCCACTCCCGCGTGTATATTTGTCATAATTTTTCAATTCAACACGTTTAACGATGTCAAAAAAAAAAAAAAAAAAACTAACTGCCACCAAAAACACATAAAAAAAAAAAAATGTGTAGCACGATTAAAATAATAATAATAATAATTCGGTTTGCGTACGAACGAAACGCGCGTGAAACATGCTAAAACTAAAACGTGTAAAAGTGGATTGGAAAAATAGATTACTGTGAAGTATAATAATATATACATATTTGATATGGTTTTAAAACGTAAACGCGTTTAAATCAAATAACGTTTTAAGCAAAAAACGATATTCACGGTTTAATGAATAATGCGTGTAAACACACGTCATGCGACACGTATTTATATTATACACATGCGTGTTTATTCGCGTATATATTATTAAACTAGTAATTTACATTGTATTATTAGGTAATCTCAAATAAAATCCTAATGTCGAATGGAGTGATTAATTGCAAATGCAAATACGGTGAGAATACAAAATATTATTATTACATGACCGAGGAATTATTATTTTGTAATCAAGTCTGGAAAAGTAGGTATAGTGTGTTAGTAATGAAGTAATATCGTGTGAACTCGAGGACTTATTGAGGTTAGGTATTGGTGGAAGATTCAAATAAATAATAATAATAAAAGAAAACACTCATAATATTAAAATCGTGCGAAAAATACATTTTTTTCGCCGCATAAATAATAACCGATATAATAATATTCCATCCCTCGAGTTTTAACAAAATTTATGGTTTGTAACGTATATCGTTTGTAACAACAAAAACAACAACAACGAAAACGATAATAATAATAATAATAATAATAATATTGTAATATGTCCTACGGGTGGGACTTTAGTAGATTAACGTCAGCGTATTATTCGCGGGTTTTTTTTTTTTTTTTTTTTACCGTGTATCCCGGCCAAAACGATAATGTTTTTGTTATTATCCGTTGTTGGGAATATTGCGTATTTTATTGTACACGTTTTCCATCGCGGTCGTCCATAAGTTTTATCCGTTCGATAAGCAAATTCTATGTATTATTACCTATACAATAAACGCAGCGTACCCCGAGGGCATGGGATATCGGTACATTACGCAGAATCATTATTCGGGGGATGATATTATTATTATTATTATTGACGTTTTGATTTCGGAAAAACACTTGGTACACACACACACATCAATTGTTACGATATATATATATATATATAAGTTTGACTGGCGTCGTTCTAGAAAAACACGAAAGTATTAGATTTCGGTCGCGCGACGTGGGAGGCTTTTATCTATTTCCGAGAACCGCCACCGCCTTTTGGGACCTCGTGTAAAAGCTCAAAACGTTTCGTTGCACAGCCACTCCCTTTAACGACTGATAGAACGAGGATCGTACTCTGGAGAGTATAGTCGAGTATTTGAAGCTACCGGCTGTCTGGAAACACGCACACACACACCACAAACATTTAAAACACTTAGGAATTAAATTGGCCCAATTGTTTGAACAGTTTTTTGATCGTTTCCGATTTACCGTTTCTGTTCTAGCGAATGTCACAAGTAAATAATACGCGTATAATAGGGGGGCTAATTATAACTGTGGCAAGTATAAAAAATTAACCTCAGAATAAATGTACACAGATTGGTAACCTTCAGCCACAATGATTTTAACTAATATGATGAGAATTTAATGTTTTATATGCATGTTACCAATATAATCATGTGAAAAATTTAATATATATTTTTTGGCTCGAACTCTGGTGCTTTCATTCAATATAATAAATATGATTTATTTTGTGGTTTATGTATCAACTGTATTTCATCGACTTTCCAATAAAATAGTTAGAGTAAAACAAGAATTACTTGTTTATTTATTTAATACACAATCAGTTTATCGTGTAAAATACATTTTATTCAAAACACGAATTGCTCGATGTTTTTATATGTTTTACGCATCCCTACGCTTGCGGGGTGCCAAATCAACCCCATTTTAAGGACGGAGAAAATCCCTTAATCAGACTCCGGAGACGTGGGGACGTGGTTCGTCACCTGACCTGTGTTTGGACCCCGGGTAATTCTGCATTAACTCACCCTCGAAGCGATAAAAAAGAAGACGTGTTCTCGGCACGGAGCCGCGAGAAAGCAATAAACTTCGCGGGACTTGAGGTGGTCCTCCGAGAAAATGTAAAACTTCGCCAAATCCCCCGAAGTGTATGTATAATACCGACTTCACGGTCCCCGTAGATCGTTTAAAAATTCTCGCGCGTTCTAGCCGCGCGCGGTTTCACCGCCGCCCGCCCGTGCGGACGACGACGTGTGGTGGCGTCCTTCGGTACCCCGCACCCCCGCTGCTTCCAGCCACCGCCGCCGTTATAAACGGTCCCATTAAAAACCGCGAGTGCGAGCCCATTGTCCCGGACGGTTAATTCGTCGACTTTTATTACCGCGGTTCAGGTATACTTGCAGCTATATATATATATATACGAGGCTGAGAACCATTGTGCGCTCGCTGGTGCCCAACAGTTTATTTTCATCTGGTCGTTTTACGCGTGCCACTAATCGACGTCGTTTACCACTTCTCTTCCTTCTCGTGCTATTCCCCCGCTCCTCTACCGACCACGGTTAGGCCCTCGTCCAAGCAATAACAATAATCGTCAACCCCCACTCACCGTCCAAGCCGCCCCTATCGAGCGCGTCTAACGGCACCGCGTCATACCCCGCAGTATACTCTTGACGTGACGAACTTTCTCTTGTGATTTACTCAAATTCGTCGGAGCAAATGAATTTTAACTAAAAAATATAAAGATTACGATTTTCTCTAGATCACGGGGTTTCCAAACCATTTTTACGTACCACTTGGCTTAATAGCCTTTTTTTTTTTTTTTTTTAAATGTGTTTGTTATTCTACACGTATTAAGTTTTTATTATTTAAACTACCTTTTTATTATGCTTACCATAGGTCAGTAACCGTTATTATTTATAAAGATCATATTTAAGTAAAATGTCATGGACCATAAGATAATTCCTACCATTTAAATACGTTAATAAAAATTTGTTTAAAAAAACCACCAGCAAAAGTTATTTAACCCCTCACAATTTATACGCATTCAGTAGAACGATATTCACTATATAGGTAAAAAAGATATTCGTAAAAATAAATAAATACAAAACTCTGATTTGTAGACTTACATTTTTCTACAAATTACAGTTGAATAAAAGAAAATATTTTTCTGTATGATTTTAACCCCGTCACGTTAGTGGTGAAAATACAAAACTAAATGAAGTGTAATTTCGTGCTTCTCTCTCTCCGGTTTTGTGCGTTAATTTTATTTTTAATAATTTGTTAACGAGATTTATCGAAAAAATAAAAATATTACATAAACTGCGTAGAATTACCGTATATTTTATTTCTTCTTTTCAATCGCATTTATTATCCATATCGTTTTGTACGCTTGGCCGTTTTTATTGTTGTTATTTATTAACTTGATTTATTATTATTATTAATTTCATTGAATTCGAAAAATACATAGTTGCGCGACAATATAAATAATTTATAAGTTCGACCAAATGGTACTACTCATTACCGCGGTTGCGTTTACATTTTAGGGTATACATAAAATTAATTATTATATACGCATGCGCATACATTCGATTATCCCCTTTCGTCGTAGTTAAACGCAAAATTGTATACGACACGACGCGTTTTGAGATAAAAATATTTTAGTCTATTTTCGGTGGACCGGTCGGTGGCGGTGGGCACCGAACGGAGAAGGAGAAATATGCAATTACAATTTGTTTTAAAGTTTGAAATTAAGGTTGTAAATTATGTACTCTCACAGTTAAAAACTTTTTTAATTGCTTTGGTATTGTGTAATAGTCCAAATTTAAAGAGAGAAAAATGGATTTCTCGTTCGCGCGAATACAACGGTTGGCTAAGTTCTATGTTTCTAGTGCATAATTTGCCGTCCGGAGAGTAATACCGGTAAAAGAAGCGGGGGGGATTGGGGGAAAATAAGAGAAAAATAATTACAAGAAACTAGCACTTCATATTAAATATATACGGATGTATTTTTTCGCACCATTCGGAATCTCTCGGAAAACGTTTTGAACGAGTGTTTAATATTATCCTTTAGAGCACAAGTTCTAACTAGTGCGCGGCGGCGTCGTTGTATGACGTCTGGATCAATTTTAATCCGAAGCGAATTGCGTCAAAAACTAAATAAAATGAAAAACCTTCGAATTTTTCTTTTCACTTATTCTTTTAATAAAAATCCTTTGAGACTATATCGTAACAAATCATTTGTCGACAAACTCTTTACAAATTTGAGTTTGAAATATTACTACGCAGTATACAACTGGGTTTTTCATGTGTAATGAATGTTTCCATTTTTATTTTTATTTCCGATCCTTTTATTTCTGTCCACGGTTCAACGACCACGATTATGAAAATATCAAAAATATTATATAGAGTATAAATTATTTTCGATGGTACATTTTTCTCGATACAGAAATGATGAACACAAGCGAGTATGTTATTAATTATTTTTTTCCGTTGCGGAAATTTTTCTACTCGAAACAAACTGCCACGCCCCCCTCCCACTAGTTAGGGATTTGTCTGGCAGTGAAAATTTTTTGTCGAGACGAATATACTATGAAACAAAAAACGGAACGTCGGCGGAAGTGCGGTGGTGGCACAGAGTAAATAGAGTTTTTGGTGCGAGACTTGAGTCGGAAATTTGGGCATGGAGGGGGAGCAAGAGAGTAAGAATTGATTACAATTGGATCAGGACTGAGTGCATGAAGGAACGGAGCGCGCATGCTATACCCCGTGACTTATAATGAGTTCCTCGGTTAAGGGGGCATAGTGCAAAACGAGACTGGCCGAACAAGTGTAATTATTGCCAAAATTTGTCGGCATGGCCGTACGACACGGTGGTTATTTGCGCAGACGTGTTGTATAGTTGTCAAAATCATAGTTGTTACTCGCTTTTTTACGAAAAACTACCTTTGAAGCGAATCGTGCGGTTTTTGATTATTTAACCGATTTTTCAACGCCTAAGACGTACAATTTGTCATTTTCATAGAAATCAAAGGATTTTTGCCCCTTTCCACACATCCTTCATCTTCACTTACAATACACTTTTTCAAACATTTTCATGAAACTATGACATTATATTGTGTTCTTTTTTAACATTAATGTGGATTTTACTACGATTTGCTATGCTAATATTTCGAACATTTTGCCATCCTCATAAAATTCGCTTTTAACAATGTCACCGTAGGGAGGGAACCGCTACTTCTTATGATGGTCACTGTTTAACAAAGCACTGATTTTGTTATTCCGGGAAACGAGACGGCATGTGTGCATGCGTGCTGACGATTTGCCTATCTATCGCGCCGTCGTGCTATATTTTTTATCGCAGCAAAAAAAAAAAAAAACGGTATACTTTGGGTATTTTTCCTTTTCCAGATAAGATACTCTAAGTAGGTGTGTTCAATTTTAAATAAACGATAAATCACTTCTTCAGTATAACGATTCCAAATTGAGCTTTAATACGCTATAGTAATTATTGTCAGTATAGAAGAAAAAAACTGACCATGTAAAAAGTCCAGAACAGAAAAATAAATTTTCGTAAGAAATTAATTGTAAAAATCAAAAAGAAAAGACACTAAAGTTTATAATATCGTCTTTCTATTTTAAGTTGTCATAAAATGTTATATACGTTTTTGTTAAATTTCGTTAGTTTTTTCAAAATTTCGGAGAAGCTATTTATAATTTAAAAAAATTACCGTCTAGATACGAATTCCGATTCAGAAAGTCGTTGGTGAAAACGATTATCACTTTACAAAAAAATGTTTTACAGAAAAAAAGAAGGAAAAGAAACTTCACAGAAAAAAACACTTGGTTTCTTCGCTTTACTCAAAATCATCTAATTAACGACTAGTCACTCCCAAAATGTAACGTTTCTTACGTCCAATCGATTCTCGTGAAGTTCTCAATTTTCGTGATCCAAATTTCAAAAAAGCATAGCCGCGGTCGTCCTCGGCTGCTGTCTTTATCCGTTCTATCGCGACGCGTCACGTATCTCTTTAAGACGGCGCGGCGTGTGTGCATAAGCCACTTAGCTAATTTGCATCGAACGCGCGAAAGACGTCGTCGCGCCGCAATATTCGTGACTTAATTCCACACACATACGGAAGCAATAAGTATACGTTCATTACGAAGATTCAATTAACCGCTTTATCGTCTCGCCGCGCCGCCGCCGTGGGAATACGAAGCGCGCGCGTGGAGAAACCCAGATTATACAGCCGGCGCGTGTATATACATCGTGCGCGTAAAATCGGAATAATTAATTACCTTCGACCGTGTCATTACCAGGTGAGAGCGCAGTCGTATGGCTGCGGCTTAGGTATACCTCGTCGTTATCGCGTAATAATTATGATCATTGTCATCCGTCGGGATATTGTCGCGATTACGCGTATAGTCGTCATACTCACCCTTCGAGGTTCGAAACGGTTCGTCTTGATGACGTGTATGAAGTGTTGTGTTTCGTCCCATTCCATTTCCATTGCTTACCATGAAATATTTTCCCCGACCACCGCTTTCACCCCTATTAGAGTTTTCACCCACTCCTCCCCAATCACACTTGTTCGTCAAAATACACGCGTAATTAATTTTCCAACGTTTTTTTTTTCTTTTGCAGGTTTCGGTTTCGTGACGTTCCACTCGGAGGACGTAGTCGACAAAGTCTGCGAAATACATTTTCACGAAATCAACAGTAAAATGGTGAGTTTAGAATAATCAATAAACATTATACGTTTACGTCAAAAAAATAAATAAAATAAATAAATAATACATTTAGCCGGGGAATTAACAATATTCTATAATAAACCTGGAAATGTTAAATTTGATTTTACAAGTTTGATACATTTTGATTACAAATTGAGGTTTTTTTTATGGCAATAAAATAATAAATTTAATGATTCGCATTTCTGAAAAAATATTTAAAAATATTTAAAAAAATTATTTCTTACGAATTTTTTTATTTTTTTTTATAGCTAATTTTCATTTTCTTTGCTGTCACTCACTTTTACACAATTTTTAATATTAATTTGTTTTGTTCTTATATAGGATATATAATATAATTACAAGTAATTTACAAGGGATTTCATTATGTACTTATTTAAACTAATAACTTTAATTTGAATTATACCACTAGTCGAAGAATCATGATTTATTTATTAGAAAAAATAAAACATATATATCCTGAATCAATTGAACTGATTCATAATTATTTTTCTTGTTTTTAATCATTAGTGAATAATTCTTATTTGTTGTTTATTACATGGAATCTGATAATAAATAATTAATGCTGTTTTAAGAAGTTAAAAATTGATAAAAATGTGATCGAATAACTTTTAATAATTTTATATTCTACAAACTAGTCAAGGAACAATGCTAACTAAGTTTTAATTTTTTCTTCAAAATAGATGATTAATTACAAGAATCATTGGAGAATAAAAAAATTAGATTTTTTTCTGAAATTTTTAAATTCTAAAAGAGTGACTATCCTGATGAATTATGTTCCCGTGTAACGATATTATATGTGTGTACAGGAAATGTTGTAGTTACAGTACACACGTCAAAGAGAGGGCTAATTAAAAAAAAAAAAAAATTAATGACTTAAATAACAATATAGTGGAGTCGTACATTATCACTGATTCATGGGATTAACGCAATAATTAATAAAAATAAACGATATTTATTTTCTGTGTCTGTGAACGAAAAAATAACGTTTTGTCTCTGCCGATAGGCCAAGTGATGGTTGGGTTACGGAGATTTCCGTCTAGTCGTAATATTCGGAAAGGATCTCCCCTTTTTTGCGGTTATTAATTTATTTTACCTGAACGCGTACGTATAGGTGAAGTCATTTCATCTGTGTACTCCAACGGTAATAATCATTTTGCTGCCACCAGTTGTGCCGTACGGGCCGTAGTGTATTCGACTTAATTACATTTTTTTGTTTTTTGAATTTGAATAACAAAATGAGAATTTTTTTTCACTCCCACGTTCTCTTTTGAGATACGGGACATCTTGCGAATTTCGCAAACGCGTAAAGAAATAATATGTGCACAATTTATAATGCCGTGAGAGAGTACTACTGCATTACATCTAATTTGCGTGTTCATTACGTACACACACCGCATCTTTTTGAAATTGTTTTCTGGTAATTTCACGCTAGAGGAGATGAAACAGACGCGTATTCTCGGGGAACTTAAGTGTGTGCATGTGTGTGTGTGTGTGTGTGTGTGTGTTTGCTTGTTTGTTCTCCGAAGTAACGAGTAGCCGTGACTGCACGTGGGCTGTGTGTCGTATACAGAACTTTGAGTCGTTGTCGACAAATGCACGCAAATATCTACGTCGAATCGAATTATGACGTGATAAAAAAAAAAAAAAATAATAACATAATTTGATAGTGAAAAAAAATGTATTCATCTAAATGCTTATGATCGTGCACAGTTTGTTACCCCACACAACCGGCTGTGTTGCCGCCGACACAATTTCACACAATTTACACACTTAATACTCAAAACCAAGAGAACTAATAAAATCAGCCAAACCGATAGGTATTTACATACCTATCGAGTAATAAAAAAAATAAGACAAAATATCTTGTTTTATCGAGAGAAGTGAGAGATGGAGATGATTTTTAAGTCAATTAAGTGTGAAGTCTTCCATCGAGTAACTGTCTTCAGGTAGCTAATAGGTACTAATAAGTAAAAATGTAAACGACCAAATCAATATGCAATCAGAAAACAAGCGTAATATGTATTGGAAAAGCTGTTGAAATGGAAACCCTTATCAAAAAATATCAAAATTATACGTTAAATCCCAGCTTAACGCGTATAATTTTGAATCCAGATCGGTAACTAAAGGAGATTAAGAAAAAATGAATATATTTGAAAAGAGAGGTAATATGCAAAACAAATGGTTCTATAATTGAGAACGAAATAAATAAAAAAAACAAAGAAAATGGAGAAATTTACCAAATAATCCAAGTCCGTATTACGATGAGTTGGTCAAGTATACATAGATCACGAGTCATTATAAGTAGATTTGAGCATACACCTGTCAGATGGAAGACAGATAGCACGAGAAGTAAGATTGAAAGAAATTGGATACGATAATATACATAGAGGGTGGTAAGAGCAGCTCAAGTACTGTGTAGACTGGGAAAAGCTGGTAAAAATATGAATAATTTAATATAAACTTAATAACACCGATAATATTGTGATGAATGACTAGAAAGGAAAAAAACATTGCCTTTCACTAGAAAAATGTCTGGAATCTACACTTTTCGTCCTATTTGACTGAGGGAACATACACAAAAAGAAATTACGTGATTATCATATACAAAAAGATTGCGAAATAGTGATTGGCTCGTCGTCCATCTGCATCGTTTCGCTCGACCACAAATACAGGAAGGGGACGAAGGGTGTTTCGGGTACAGATCTGTAGCTATTCAATACGTCTTGCAATCCATTTGCCTAAAACCGTTTCACGACGGACAAATTCCGCTCCGCCGGACTCGTGACTTCACTGAGTCACCACATTCTAAACATCCGATTGATATCGATACGTCCTGTTCGACTACATACGTACTGTGATGCCGAACTTCCCTGGCCGATAAGAGATTCGACACAGAGTTTGGGTTAAATAAACGCATCGAGGCGCGATATCCGAATCTTCAAAAGCTCCGAAACAGAGGCGGACGCGCAAAGAAGAATCAATTTTACGGTCGACCCCGGAGCTATGATTATACTTTGACGGTGACAACGTCGAACGCGGTGGTTGACATTTTCATTTTTAATTTTTTTTTTCTTTGCCCGACAAGCCCCGAGCGGGGGCCTTGGCGCGAAAAAAAAAACGCGTGTCAGCACGAGAGACGTGGTCGTGGCGGATAAGGGTGGGGACTGCGGCTGCGGAAGAAAGTAGAAAAAAAATTAAAGTGTACGCGATATTTCCCGTAACGAGTTATTAATGCGTAAGAACATTAACCAAAGATCGAGTACGGGTCCGGGCCGTGCCGCCGGATGGCCGTAATCTTCAGGAAAGGGTTGCAAAATTCACCCCCTCGATATTAGCACGAAAGCCACCAACGGCCATATTCGTGGCCCTGCGTGTTATCGCTGTTGGTATTTTTTGTTTTTTCGTTTTTTTTGTCATGACGGTTTTTACATTTTTATTCTACACCTCCCCCCTCGTCTCCGCAAGCGGCCCCGTAAGGTCTCGGCGGAATTGTTTTAATCTCTACAAAACGGGCGAGTGTTTAAAAACGGAGGATGGTTGCGGGTCGAAGGGATGATGACGGGAACGGCGGAAGGCCGAGGGTGTGTGTGCGCGCGTATACACCGTATAGTTGTCCAGGGCTAATGTGCGCTATTAATTGTTTTCCGGTAATTAATGTAATGTCTGGGCTTTAATGTTTTTCGAAGGGTTAATTTAATTTTACACCGCGCCGCCGATATGCTCGACTAGGCGCAGTCGGTGGTGGTGGTGGCTGAAGGCATGGCGGCAATAGTGGATGGAGACCTTATCGACGCAACCCGATCGAGTTAAAATTAATTAATCTTCCCGTTTGACACTGTGCCGCCACCACCGCGCCGCCGTCCGACACCGTTAGGCCGATTTTATGCGCATAAATAAATACTACGCGTTTATAATATTATAATATACGATCGAGACTCGATATAACGCGTATATCGCGCGCGCGCGCGTGTGTGTGTGTGTGTGTGTGCACGGGGTGCAAATAAACGCAAGGGGTGGAAAAAATAACACTGTAAATTATTATTGTTTATTTGTTTATTTATTATTTTATTTTGTAAATTTTTATTATTATTTCAAATGCCTCGTGATATGATACTTTCTCTCTCTCACACGCGCACACTCCCCGTTTGGGGAATACGCAATTTAATATATAATTTATACGTATATTTTGTACACCGGTGCAGTTTACGTGGTGCACGAGTGTGTGTGCGTGCTTGTTAATATTAATCGTAATGTTGACCTCGCTCACCCCCTCCACCATCCCCATCTTCCTCCCCCGGGGTCTATGTTTTCCGGAATTTATGAAACGCTTTCTAGTTATTTATAATTCGCGCGCACGTAACTCACACTTTTGGAACGTAAAAATTGTTTATTTATCCGGAACAAACGAATCACACACTTTTTTCAACGTGTTAAAAACAAATTAAACAACTCGCATTATATAATCGAGCCGAGCGGCGCGGCGGCGGTAAGTGTGAATGTTTTCACGACGATAGTGAATGTGGTAATTTTTCTGAAAATTAAAAAAAATAGTAATTACGATCCCGATAAGCCTAAATATCGTGTATTATGTATAAATGTTTTTTTTTTTTCAACTCTTTAGTATAGAATGACGGCAATCATTGAAAAAGTGGTTTTCACGAGAAAAAAAATAAATGTAGGTGCTGTTTTAATTAAAAATAATTTGACTATCGTCCAACAATGCGACACTATAATTACGAATTCGACGATGAAATAAAATACTAACTGTGGAAAATTTCGGTAGAATTACTCTTTTTGTTAGAAATACTAGTTAGTTTTTATTTTCATGAAAATTTTAAAACAACATTTAAACAGCAAAAAAACTATGTTTATTTATTATTAACTAATTTTACATTGAATTTTGTATACAATATATTGTATAAATTAAAACGCTTAAAAACAGAAAGCCGGACATACTTTGCACGATGGGCTATTCTTCGGTCTTCGGGTCAGATACTATGCAGGTGTGTTGAATTAAAAAAAAAAAAAAAAAAAAAAGAGGAATTATTTCTTCATTGATACGATTTTGAGCAAAGTATATTAATAATAATAAAAAGAATAATAAAAGTTGTCATTTTCAACACACCCACCGAGATTATCTGAACCGAAAAGTGAATAATACCCATAGTGCGAAGTATGTCCGGCTTTCTTGTTTATACTTATTTGTTTATAATTTATTTTCTTAGCTTTACTTTACTTTATTTTCCTTTGTTATATTTTATTTTACTTTTAATAAACTTCACTTTACTTTACTTCACTTTATTTTACATTTTTTTTTTCATATTATTCATTTATATTTCTCATATTATTGTCTATGTTTATTTAAATTTTTATAAAGTTTAGATTAAAAAAATAAATAGTTTCCGAGTCTTTTTTGTCAAATTTTGAGTAAATTTTCCTAAATTTTAAGAAAACAAATACGAATTTCGAAAAAGTACCTCTCTTAAGTACCATATGCAGAAAAATTCAGTTTCAAAAAGTTGCTGATCCGAACAGCAACACAGTACAGTACACATAAAAAAATAGATAAAAATTAAAAAAAACATCATTGTAAAATACTAGCTTCTTTGCTTCGATCAGAATCTAAAAATATAATCAATTTTTAATATACAATTATTATTGTACAACTATATAGTATTAAGTTATTTACGTTTTTACACATAATTTCAACTGAAAAATGTTTCAATCATCATAGTCTCGATACTCTCTAGTCTCTACTAAATTGGACGTAAACTTAAATTGTGTTTATTTTAACTGAAAAAAAATAAAAAATATATTTAGTCATTTCAAAATTATAATAACTCGGAATAGGGAAGAAATAACATATAACTGAATTACGATCTTGAGTCGTTTTATATGGTAATGCCATAAAACGTATACGTGTAAAATATGGTTATAATAGCGGTGGCTGAGCTCGTGTATGGTACTCGTACTTACTATAATACAGGTATATACACGTAATATAATTAAACAGATGTTGCTCACGTTGATTTAGAATCGCTTGGCAAGTTTATATTAATATATACAAGTTGTAAAACTCGTTTTTAAGGGTCGAGCGCGTCGTCGGGGGGTGTGGAGTCATTCGATTTTCCCCTGGGGAGCGACCTGAAATAAGAGTCTTGAAAAATTCTTTGAGACAACAGTTATGCATCGAACAAAACTTTAATTGAACGAATTAAAACGACAAATTAATATCGTATCAAAGTGGACTTTTTACTATTTCGTTCGATTACAGTGCAGTTATAGCTCTTAACACCTTCATTTCATACGTCCTCATTATTATTCAGGGTTCTACGAGTCTGTAAAACAAAGAAAAGTGAGTTAATTCAATATTCCATTTTTTCCGGAATTTAAACAATATTAGTAATTGCCTG
>JAIPRM010005665.1:0-14974 GCA_025469315.1 Stegophylla sp. TES_Ste_2020 | reverse complement strand
AATCATAAATAATTTTATTTGCAACTAACGATTCAAATACTTTGGGAATAAGAGAAAATAAAGTTATTGGCCGGTAGTTAGAAATATTTGATAAATCTGAGGTAGACTTCGGAATTGGTCGAATGAATATGCTACCATATTCTAATAGTATAATAGGTACCTACTAGTATAATATTGGTACTTACTAGTTTAATATTTTTTAATGATTTGAGTATTATTTTTTTTTTAATTTTTATGTAGGTACCTTTGGGTACCTACCTATAAGTTTTAAAGCTTGTAACAATGCAGTTTAAAGTTCAAATGAATTGAGTTCGATAATAGGTATTTAATTTAATTTCAAAACAATTGAAAAGAATTATCTAATACTAGGATACCCACTAAAATGTGATTAAGTAAAAAAAATAATAAAATTAAATATACCTACCTATGTTGGTAGGTACCTAGATTAATAATATTTTTTACGAAGTATGCGTAGTATACTTGGTACATCTCATTTAAATTAATTAATTATTCTTGTATATTATATTATATTCAGTATTATATATCAATAGGTGTATACCTACTTTATTGTGAATTTTAGTCTCTCTCTTTGATAGCTAATACACTGTATCATAACACCCTCTTACACAAAAATGTCTCTAAAAATACTCGTATTTTAATAACCTTAACAATTATATTTTAATTAATTATTATGCATATGTTACTTGTTAAGCATTTTTATTATTTTAATATAATTTCACCTGGCTGTTAGTTATTTTATTAATTTTTAATGTCTTTGTAATTATATATTATATAATTTTTAGGGTCTTCACATTGGTACTTATATTATAAAACTAGGTATTTACCCTCGTACTTACCTATTAAAATTAAAAAGTTTACATGGTTTGCACTATGGGTATTCTTTGCTCCTCAGGTGGGATGCTCTTGGTGGGTAGGCCTGGATAGGCCAGTCAAGCATTCGAGAAAATCTCGATGGGCCGCTCAAATATTAGACCTAAAGTACATGAAAAATGTGTATATTATGCATATAACTCTGTATTATGGGCCACTAAAAGCATACTTCTTGAAAAGCCCTGACTACCTAATCTGGCACTGTTGGTAGGTGTATTAAACTTAAAAGAAACAATAAATTATTTCTTCAGTAAAACTTAGTTCTGAGTGGAGCTTATATTTATTTTCTATATATACCTAATAAGATAATTTTACTTAAAAATTATAAAGATTATTATTAAAAAAAAAAAAAATTGTTTTTGCTCAGCCAGTTTTATATTCTATTATGAACTAAGAAAAGGAAAAAAAATTTGGTGAGAAAAACATTTCCAAAAATGTTTTTTTCCCCTTATAAAAAATTTTCTTTTACCAAAACATTTCTTTTATTATTTTCTACCTATATTTAAATTTTCATAAAGATTTATGAAAAGATAATGTTATAGAAGTTTTTTTTTTTTCAAATTTTTGGTAGTTTTTCCCAAACTTTTGTGAACTATTGAGAATTTCAAAAAATTACCTCTCAAAAGTACCTACCAACTAAAAAGTTCCGACACAAAAAAGTATAGGTATCAAGAAAAAAAAAGGAACATTATTGTATAAACACTAGCATCTTTGCTCTACTTAGAATCCAAAATAAACTTATAAAAATCTTCTTGTGGGGAAAATTCTGTAAAATTGTTGGTATTTATTTGAAAAAATGCAGATACTTAATAGGATTTATAATAAATACCTAAAACATAAAATAGTATTTTTATTTTTATTTAAGTTTTATATGTTGCTCAAAAACCTAGTTGTTTGTTACTAGTTATCTGTACCGTATTTATTTACTTTAGTTTTGTTTATTATAGCATGTTAAATCTAAACTGCATTTTTATCAAGTCTAATTTTTGTTTTCAGGATGTTTTGCTTGTGGAATGGATAAAGGTTTTAGAGTTTATAACTGCGACCCATTAAAAGAAAAAGTGCGTCAAGATTTTCCTGAAGGTGGCCTTGCATTTGTAGAAATGTTATTTAGGTGTAACTATTTAGCTATGGTTGGTGGAGGTACATCACCAAAATATCCCACAAACAGAGGTACTACCTCAGTTACACTCAAAATATATCCATCATTTTCATTTGTGAGGTTATTTTGCCCACAGTTGTTATTTGGGATGACCTGAAAAAAGATTCTGTAATTACATTGGAATTCAACACACACGTGCTCTGTGTGCGGTTAAGAAGAGATCGAATAGTAGTTGTACTTGAAGGTGTTATCAAAGTATACACATTTACACAGACTCCTCAACAGTTACATGTGTTTGAAACCCACGCAAATCCTAAAGGTACCTTCATAACTTTATGCAATACCTTTCATAGGTATACTTACAATACCTTCATAACTAAATATTGTGTTTCAAACAACTTATTAACATAAATATCCCTCTCTCTTTTAGGTTTGTGCATGCTATGCCCTAACAGCAACAATTCATTATTAGCATTTCCTGGAAGAAAAATGGGACATGTTCAACTCGTAGATCTGGCAGATACAGATAAACCCCCTTTGGATATTGCTGCACATGAAACACTTTTAGGGTGTATAGCTCTAAATTTACAGGGTACAAGACTG
Organism: Stegophylla sp. TES_Ste_2020; assembly: GCA_025469315.1. Taxonomy (NCBI): domain Eukaryota; kingdom Metazoa; phylum Arthropoda; class Insecta; order Hemiptera; family Aphididae; genus Stegophylla; species Stegophylla sp. TES_Ste_2020. Next base: position 12,378 of record JAIPRM010005665.1, on the reverse strand, counting down.
GCTACTGCGTCTGAAAGAGTAATTTTCATTTCAACGTTATTACTTATTATTAATCTAAAAACAATTTTATACGTGTTAATACTTTTAGGGAACTTTAATACGTGTGTTTGATACCAAGTCTGGAAATATGTTGTATGAATTTCGAAGAGGTACTAATGCAGCTCAAATTTATTGGTTAGTAAAGACCACTTATCTTTTTCCCAAAATAATGTATTAAAGTTTTAAAATAAAAGCTTTTTTTCTTTTTAAGTATTAACTTCAATGCAGATTCAACCATGATGTGTGTAGCTAGTGATCATGGAACCATTCATATATTTGCATTAGAAGACCAAAGTTTAAATAAACAATCAAGTTTAGCTTCTAATTTTCTACCGAAATACTTCAGTTCTAGTTGGAGCTTTTGCAAATTTCAAGTACCTAATGGACCACAGTGTGTTTGTGCATTTGGATCAGAAAACAACTGTATCATAGGTAGTCACTGTCATTTATTTATTCATAACACTTTTTTATGAATATTTTTTTTTTTTAATTATTTTAGTAATTTGTGCTGATGGTAACTACTACAAGTTTGTGTTCAATCAAAAAGGTGAATGTTGGCGAGATATCTGTGCTCAGTTTCTAGAAATAACTAATGATAATAGCATTGTTAGTTGATGTTAATTTGTATTCTGTCCATTACTACTCAACTGTTTTAAGTTTCATATTCTATATCATATTTAAAGAGTATTATCTTGTTTTTTTGATGATAAATATTATTTTTTAAATGAAAACATAATATATCTAGTACTAATTTAGTATAACTTGTACCCTAAATTATCATTGAAAATGTTTCATATTGAAAATTGTGTTTAATGAAAAGAAATATAAAAGACATATTTTAATCTTTATAAATGGGTTATTATTTTCCTTCATTTATAATAATTCATGAGGCTGAGGTTAACCCGTTTGTCATTATATAAATGACATAAAATAAAACAATGATAAATTATCAAATGTTAATTATAGTTATATAATAATATTCCTAATTTGGTTATAATTCAACTTTAACTAGTTTGACGACAATCTAAAGAGTAACCATTAAAAGGATAGTACAGTCATTGTTATGATCCATCAATAACTACAATTTATATCTAAATTCAAGGACAATTGTAAAAAGAACTGATAACTATTTATAAATGTATGTATGTATAGTGGTGATAACCACCAACAGTAATATATTTATAACACAGTATACAACTGCAATTATTATTTAACGTTGAAAAGTAAAAATCAATAAAAATTATAATAATGATACTATGTAATTTACTTTTTGACTGCAAAAATTACTCTCATTACATGTGTTGAATTTTTTAAAAAAGCAAAACTGTAGAGTATGTATTAATTATTCAAAATGATTGTTGATTTTAAATTAAGTATGTTTAACAAGTTAATAACAGATTAATCCATGTCCATTTTCTATTTCATAATTGATCAGAATGATGAAATTGTCCATTTAAAATTTAAAGCTCTTAAAATTAAAAGATCAAACATACTTCGCACCATGGGTGGGATGCACTTAGTAAGTGTGTTGCATTTTAAAGAAACGATAAATCATTTTTTCATTAAGACAATTCTGAACAGAGGTTCAGTTTATTCAAGACAATTTTATTTAAAAATTATATAGTTTGAAACAAAATATATATATATTATTTTTTTTATTTTCCAGCCAAATCATTCAAAGATATCTATAAAACTCATGAAAAAAGAGAATAGTACAATAAATAATAATTTTTAAATAAATTTGTTATTTTATACAAAAAACCAATAAAAACTGATGTTTAACTTAAAATCATGGTACTATAGTGCTGTTTTATGATATAAAACCCAGTATACTTCACACTAAAGGTATTCTTCTCTCTTCGGATGGAATGTGTGTCGAACTTAAAAGAAAAAATAAATCATTTCTTCAATAAAACAATTCTGCGTGAAGCTTCAATTAATATATACCTAATCAGTGATTTACATTTTGACGGATTATTTGTCCTATGTCAAGGGTCGGGACCTTTTGGTGGGAAAGAGCCATTTTTTCAAAAAATTACAAAACCATGATGTCCAGGGAGCCGCACTGGTTTGAACAATCTTTTTTTTTTTAATTGTAGTTGTTAGTATGGACTATAGATAATTTCGATATTCTATAGAATAATGATAACCGAGTTTACTTTATTATGCAAAAGGATTAATAAAATATTATTGTGGGGTCACAACGAAAACATTGTTATAGATAAAATATCGATTTGTGTTTTTACCTGAAAATCGTTATTATAACTATAGGAATAATTATTATATCGATGAATTTTCTAGAGTCATAGGTTACTGTGTTGAAGAGCCGCGCATGTAGCTCCGGAACCACAGGTTCCTGACTCCTATCCTATATAGATGATACCTGCCTACTTTGTACTGACAAATCATGAGAACGTGCTCAATATAAAGATAAGCTAACTGTGAACTAAGTTTTTGAATGCCTATGTGACAAAAATTTAAAACTTAATGAAGATAAAACTTTTTCTATTAATAAAATTTAAATATGAACCCAGACGTGCTGATGGTGACAGTTTTAAATATTTATACAAATGTTTAATTATTACCGCATAAGTTATGGAGAACTCTGTATTTAGGTATTTTTGACAATATTAATTTAGGGTTAGGTATACGCAATAACATACATTTTTTGTGCTTAAGGTTTGGTACCCGAACAAACTATATAATATGTATTATATTTTGCTCAACTTTAAAGCTTCAACTAAAAATAAAAAGGCAAAAACATCTGTTAAGCTTTGCTGTTTTATCGGTTAATCTTCAAGTCACAATTATTCATCAATCGTAAGGTTCTAGGGTAACCAGCAACAAGGATTAAATATTAAATAAGGACTTTTACAATGTCAGACATTTGATAGAATCTACAAATGTTATGAGGTATGACATTTATTATTATAATTTAATATATTTTGTGTACATAAAAAAAAAAAAAATGGTTACTAGGTTACACATAAAATATCATATTAGAGTGCTGTGCATAGAAATAAATAATTATAACCATGTGTTTTGTGTCTACTAATAAGTGGTACTTCTGAGCACAGAAATTTGTATAAAACATATTTTGTTCATTGCAAATGTGTAAGGTAGTAGTTAATATTAAATACAGGAAGTATTAAATATGAAAATAATTTTAAAACCTGTCGATTTTCTACTGACTTTTTTTTATCGACTATGAAAACTTCATAGTGTGCATTTTGTAAATTTCCACCTGAATAATAACTATAAAATATGTTTTATATTTTTGAAAATTTGATTTGATTCAATCGAACCTGGTTAATAGACAATATTATGGTTCTTAGAACCCACTATTGTATTGTACCTCAAAATAATATTTTGATATATATTATGTGTCAATCACATGTCAGTACAACTACAAAATAATGTCTTCTAATAAAATAACTCTCGTACTATAGACATTAGAATATTATACTTTAACAATACATTTATAATCAATACATATTTGTTAAAATAAATGTTTGCTAAAATTATATTTTTTGAGCTTAATACAATTTTACAAAAAGCAATTAATGTTGGACGTTTAAAAAATATTTTAACCTGTACAATAGGTAACAATAATAGGTAGTCGTAATTTCCTGCAATAACATAGGATCAACCTTAAATATATTTTATTTAAATACACAGTATGATGTACAAAATAAAATAAAAGAGAGCTGGAACATAAATAGTTGGTTCTAATATTAACATAAGATCTAAAATAATTAATTTGATCAACTAAATACAGTTGGTAATTTCTATTTTAGACATTAATATTAAAGCATAGCTACAAGCTTTTTTTTTTTTTTAAGTAAACAATGATTTTTAATCCATTTGAAAATATATATAATTAAAATAAAAAACAGTTTTAAGTGATTACTTAATATATGTTGTGTCAATAATAGTAAAAAAAAAAAAAAACAAATTATATAAAACATGAATCACAATAATAAAATCAATACATTTGTTGATGAGATTGCACAGTTTAAATTGCATGATTATGTAATATTTGAAATAGACCTCATAAAAATAAAAAAATAGCGGACAGTAATATTAAATAACAATAATTTAAACTATCTTTGGAATTTGGACGGACTAAGCACAAGATAAATTAACACATTTACAAAAAGAATATAAACTATAAAATAAACAAAATATATATGCTTGTCCTTATCGACAAGATACACTGTACTTAAATAATTATTAAGAATACAAAAATAAATAATAAACATAATTTACATTCAATAAAAAATGTCAAGATTTAAATTACAAATGGCACATTGACTAGTAAATAAAAAAAAAAAAGTACCATAAAATATTGCAGTTTTATACAGTTAAATATATAGAAAGACATGCATTAGGATTGTTTACTTGAATATAAAATTATTAAAACATATTTCGCAAAACAAAATAAACTATGATGATAAGAAAAATAATTTATACAAATCTAAAGTACTTCTCAGTACACTTAAAACTAATTATATTTCAATAATAATAATTTATATTTTACTTTCTTAACATTTTGATGTCCAAAAAATTAATTAAGTTTACAATTAATAAATTGTAATCATTATTTAATATATATATATTGAATAAAACAACATAAAAATAGTTCAGCAACAACATTATTATTACAACAAATATTGCACAATAAACAATGTTTAGATACTGAAGAATCACATTAAGACAGATTGCTTTTTCATAAATATACTACCTGCTTTTGAAAAAAAATATGAAAAAGTGATCAGCAATACATTATAAATAACAAAAATAATTATTTAAAGACTTTAAGACTTGAATTAAACTTTGTAATTTCCATTTGAGTGACAAAAACTAATATAATAAACATAAAAAAATTTAACTCAAAAGTAATTAAGGTTATATATATATTTTTTTGGTTTTAGTAGAGAATTATAATTTTCAAAGATGCAAGTAAATTATTTTAATAATTAAATTGTAATAACAAGAAAAAAAATGAGTTATTGTAATCGGATTCAAAACAAAATAAATGCAAGTTTAGCACACAAAAATGACACAATCGCTTGTGAAATGATAGGTAGATTTCTCTAAAACACAGTCGCTGACAAAAACTAAATCAACTCGTAATATCTTTACTATGTAACACAGTGGGTTCATCTTTACAAAATGTTCCAGATCTAGATCCCAAAGTAGGATGCCCGTTTGGTAGAGATTTTGTTTTAGAAGTAACCGCTGTTTGTTGCTTCTTAGTTTCGTTTGTAATTTTCTCATAAGCCAATTTTTTACCATTAACATTACTCTGTAAAGGTTTTCTAGTAATTTTTGAATTGGGTTTAGATTTAATGAATGATGTACGAGTGCTGGATGGTAGAGGATCAGTTTTAGATAACACACTTCTTGGTTTTGTTTTAGGAGTAGACAGTGACAATTCAGATGAAGTTTTGGTTTTTAAACCAGTATCGATTCGATTAGTAGAAGTCTTGGAGGTAGACATGACACTTCTGACATTAGGCGTTGAAGTCAATGATGATGTTGATGACAAAGTACGACGGCCACGCGGTAGATCTTTATGAACAGACAACACCTTTTGAGATGTAGGTGGAGTAAACTGTGGTTTTGGTTCCATATATCTAGATTTAACCTAAAAATGTTTATAATTTTTTAATTTTCTAGTATTTCAACTGCGTAATATTTTATGTACACATTCCTATACATGTATATTTACTTTTACATAAAAACAAGAATATTTTAATAACTTAATAGTTAATAGTACCTCGGAAAATTTTCCAGAAGTTTTAACTTTCGATATCGTAGTATTTTCAATGGCAGGTTTTGGCTTAATTTTATTTTCAGGTGTTTTCATTAAAGTTCTAGTGCTAGCTGTCGTTTTTTTTATAGGGCTCGTCATTATTAAAGTTCCATTTGTTGCTAATTCTAATCTAGATACGCCCAACTCAAAAGCGATTTCTTTTGCAAGGGCTTCAGACATGCGATAATCATTTGGGAGACAGCCCATTGCTTGTCTTTCTCGGCCATTTCTGAAGTCAGATGATAGACCTTTAACTATTAACTCCATAATGGCATTAACTAAAATTTCCCCTTGTGCATGCTGAAAATGAATAACAAATAAATTATGTAGTAAAAACATATAATACAACTTTTATACCCACATTTTTCAATATATTTTATAAAATTAAAGTTCACATATACATAATTTGAATATCTAAATAATTTTATTAAAAAAAAAACCATTAAGTTATAGTTTTGAAATTAATTTAAAATATGAATGACTTACCCAAAAATTATTTGATGATGATTTATTCAAATGATCATAGGCTTGTCGTATTTGATTTCTATTAGCACAGTTACAAGATGCTAACAAATGTGTAGCAAAGCTATCGGAGAATAAATTTTCACTTTCAAGAATCTGTTTAAAACTGTGAACACATACATTAAATTGTTGTGCTTATATATTTTTATAGATTATTAAAGATAACTTACTATTTTGAGGTGATTGTAGAGTAAAAATGCTTTGCCAAATATTTTATTACACTATTTGAAAGATCTGTAGTTAAATCAATTATTTCTTTAGCCCATTCATCATTTGGCAATGTCTTTTTAATTTTTTCACAACCTTCTGTTACACTTATCACATCACTCAGATCCTATTCATTTCAAATATGTATTAACAAGTTGAAAAAATATTTAAATATAATTATTAAATAATTAAACCATAGTCAACAAAAATGAATAATTTTATCGATTACTTATTCAAATTTCAAAAAGACCAAATTTGTTATTTAGTTGTAATTTTTGTTAACCATAATTTAAACAATACCAAGAATAAATAAAATTGTATTTACATCAATATGTGCAACTTTGTGTTTGAAACATTTAACTTTTAAATCCTGTGGTAGTGAAACAAAGTGGTTGGAAGGCCAGACGGCTGAAAAATTATCATTTATCCAAACAATACAAGACAAATAAAGATCATCGAGTCCATATGCAACACTTAATGTCAGACACTCGAGTATGCCAATAGTACAACGCTCACAAACCTAAAATCATTTATTGTAAATCAAAGGTAAACATATGCAATGAGTAAAGTTACTAGCAATTTAAATATTAAACCTCTTTAAAAAAATGACAGTATTCTGCTGCTAAGTACAACATTATATTATCTTTTAAGCCTTCAAGGCATAACATATCAGCCAATTTGGATAACTCGGCCACATTTTTTATCTCTGAGAAATTACATTCACCACTATAGATATAACGTAATGTTAAATGAACAGTCTTATAAGAAAATCTAAAATTAAAAAAAATATATATAAACACATTATCAAGTGGTATAGATTATTATGTTTTACCCTTTCAAATATAACACATTCCCAGCACTTTGTACCCATCCACCACTAAACATAGCCGCAAAGTACTGACATCTTGAAGTTAACACACACTTATGTGCTTTAATTCGTCTCCCATTAACATCAATAGTTGTATCAGCACCTATTTCCTCTAAAAACATACGAAGTAAATCTTGTCCAAGACCTGTTTTAATTTCTTCTTTACTATCCAAGGAATGAGGTGGTTTCGATAACAATATACGTTCTACTTCAATGCTTTTTAAATAAGGGAACATTCGTTTTAAACATTTGCCTAACTCAGTGTTTTTTAAATCTCTTCTCAAAGATTCAGATTTTGACTCGTTTTTATTCAAACTATTGATAATTTCTTGAGAAGGTGCTTTATCCATATCAGACAACCTGACAAAAGAGTCTGTAAGACTTATATCACCGTCTTTTGTACCATTTATTGAGCTTTTTAATTTATGTTCTTTTTTATCTAGTGAATTTGAAGGTTTATTAAATTCGTTTGAACCAGTTTCAATATGACTCTGAGTCATTCTAGAATCTAAGGATTTATCTTCAGACAAATTTACACTGTGAGTTCTGTGATGAGTTTTTTGAATATCTGTACTGCCAACATTCCAAGAATTTCTTTGTGATTTAAGTCTAGAACTTTGAGGTAATGATCTTCGTTTGACTGGAGTAGGTGAATCATTTTCAATAAACATGAATACACTTTGTTTTTTATATGATTCAGAAATATCAACAGAAGAGTTTTCTACAGTTGATGTCATTCGACTCGGAGGAGGAGTCACTGTATCCTCACAGTCATTACTTTTAACACTGGTTTCTTCACTATGCATTCGAACAAATCGATCAGTTAGAGTTTGGGGCTTTCGGTGTTTAGTACCTTTGGACGATGATTCACTGGATTCAGAATCTTCATTAAAATCAATAAACATTGAGAATATTTTTTCTTTGTTAGTAGCAATTGTACTAGAATCTAAAGATTTAGTGAGATTTTCAAAACGTTTTGGTTTACTTTTAGGTTTATGACCTTCATTAAAATCAATGAAAAATGTGCTAGAATTCTTTCTTTCACTATTTTCTTCTACACTAGTCGATTTTTCTGATTCAGGAATATAAGCATTAGCTGATATAACAGGAGAACATTCCATATATTTCCTAGACAAGCGTGGACTCCTATTGTCTTTTAATGGCGTTGCTTCTAAAGGTACAAATTCTAGCTTATTAGAAACAACCGGTTTTTCTTCTTGTCCAAATACTTCATCGTCATTTAAAGAATCAGGAGAATTCATTCCTCTGTTATTCTCTAAAATTTCAAGATGTAAACTAAGTGTACTATCAGATTCGCCTGAACTTTTTAATTTTTCTATATGCTGATAATTAAAAATATTACTGGCATCACTATTGTTATTTTCTGAAATAGAAACAGATGCAGTAATATTATTAACCAAACATAATTTACTAGGTACTAAATCGTTACAATCTTTTACATTTCTGCATATCACATTATCCTTTACAGTTACAGAACCATCAGAATTATTAGAACAATTTGGTAACTCTTTTCTTCGATTGTTTTCCTCAGCTTCAAAATTTATTTGGCTATGGGACTCATTGTGTCCATGGTTTTCTTTTTTCTTAGGAACTGTATCAAATTTAGATATACTAAGCTCTCTTCCATCATTTTTAAGTGTATTTGGTGAACTGTTTACTTCAAAAACATTATTTTTAAGATTATTCGGTTCAGAGTATAATGTAATAGTATCAAACTGTGTTTGAGAATATGTTGATGGTAATACATTTAAATCTATAATATCATTATTATTTATAGTGGTTTTACTGTTAGGTAATATTGAATTGGATGAACTACATAATTCTGAATGGAAAGGAGATGTATTTATTCCGTTGACAACAGTAAATGTTTTATAATCATTTGAAGTTTCAGGTTCAAACGATTCTCTATTCAAAGTTAAACCCTTTTCTGAATTATCATCATCAATTATTATATTTTCATTTATCACAGTAAATGTCTGAAAACTATTTGATTCATTTCTCAATGAATCTTGATCATTTTTATTAGGAATATCTTCAATATTATCATATTTACCAAACATATCCCTAGTTCCATTGTCCTTTTTTATTACGGTAAAAGTTTCAAAACTGTGAGGTGATATTACATCTAGATCATCATCAGTTCCTTGAATAATTTCACCACTATTAAAAGAAATTTTCATTTCATTTAAGTTTTTACTCAAACTTTCAACGCTTGAAATATTAGGTTTCCAGTCTTTACTATTGTTCTTTACATTTTCAAAAACTGGAGGGTTTATTGAATTGTTTTGAATATTTGTTGATAAATCTGATGTATTATTACATTCAATTGAAACTTTAACATTTGAAACACTATTTAAGTCTTCAGAAACATTTGGTTTTTTAATCAAATCATGTTGTGATGACTCACAACATAAATTATTAACCATTTTAATTTTATTACTAACATCTGATCCTTCAATATTAAAATTCACAGAACATTTTTCATCTAAAACACTGTCTTTGTTGGTAAAAACATTTGACTCATTACAAGTGCTATTTGACTGCGATTTAATTAGGAGAGGTTCAACTGAATCATTTGAATTAATGTCCATATTACTTAATGGAGTATTACTAATAATCGCTTGGTTTAAAATAACTGAACTAGTATCATCATATGAACACTGTTCAAAATCACTGAATTCACTCGAAGAAAAATCTTCATAATGTGCCAAGGAATAATATAATGGATTTATATCACATGAGATCTGTTTAGGCTTATATAAATCAATTGATGACAGAAGTTCCTTCTTCTTTGAATTATCAGTATTAATTGACTTTATTAATTTGTTTTCAAGTGTAGTAATAGTGTCTTCAGAATAAACACACCTAAAAAAAAAAATAAACAATTCAATTCACTTAATGTTTAGTGAAAACAAAAGGTATAAAATGAATATTACAAGGTATGAATAGCAAATTGAATGTAAACATAGAAATTCTTTAAAAGTAATGATTTGTTTATCCTCAACCATAAGTAAATATTATATTTAATCTTGGGAACAGAAGAAACTATTATATACATACATGTATTTTCATATACATATATTTAAACACAATTAAAGAATTATTATAAAAGCTTCAGGAAAATAACATTAAATATAGTAATTTATCAAGTTACTTGATCACCATACTATTTTTAGTAGTTTTAATAAAATAAATCTTAACGGTGTTATACTTATACATTTATAATGGAAAATGTGTAAGATGTTGTCAAATGTATGATATAAAATATAAATGATTTAAATTAAAAATATTTACCAACAAATTTGTTATATTAATTATATTTTTTTGTTAGAAATTATATCTTACAAGAATAAGAATAAGTAAAACTAAAGATTAATTCAGAGTATTTTCAAGGTCTCATACTTTAAATTCCATTACATATATACAATACAATTTAGATTATGTGGAAAAATAGAATTAGTTAATTTCTGTGAAGAACAGTTAAATTAAAAAAAAGTATAATGTCAACAAAGAATTAAATCATGCAAAGGGGTACATGCGATATATTTCGCAAGTGATATTTATATAGCCTATATCTTACCTAGGTGTTTTAAATACTTGTTTTATGATCTATATAAATATCACTAGCACCCTTTGGAGATTGTGAAATATCAAAAATAATTTCTGTAGAATTCTGAAATAATTAATAAATTAACAATATAGATTTTCATTTATTTCTAAGTGAATGAAATATTTCCAGCTGCATAAAACAATTAATATTTCTATAAAATGTGAATGAACTTATAATTAAATTCAAAATATCTTAATATTGAGTCAATAATATTTTGCTTTAAATTATGAATTAAATAAAATTACGTAAAATACCCATTGTTTATACGAATAACTTAACATAAACACTTAAAAGCAATATGTAATAAAAATAATTGAAAAATCATGTATATTTTCAATCAATTTTATGTTAAAATAAACCATATATATATTATATATTACATTAATAAGTTTTTATACCATTTAAATTAAATTAAATATGTTTTTATACAAGTTTTTTTATTGTGTATTTAGGATTGAATATGTGTATTCAAGTTGTGAACACAAAACAAATAATTAAATAGCTATAACTATTACAATTAAAATAAAGTAAATTTAATATTTATAATATGTTAATAGTACAATTGAATCATTTTGCTAACAATTTAAATTTACATATCCTGTTTTTCAAACTACTTATAAACTGGGTATTCTAGAACGATTTAAAAAATGCAAAAACTTTTATTCTATTAATCATTTTTAACATTTTTGGAAATTATTAATATAATACTGTGGTACAGTAATAATGTTTAATTTTAATTTTTATTTTAGGACTAGAATATCCAAATTTGAAATTTTGTACTAAGATAAAACTTAACTCAAAATCATAAATGTTATAAACAATTTCAAAAGAGATTTATTGTTTATTTCATTATATTTATTTATTTAAAATTTAAATTAAATAAGTAGATATTAATCAAATATTTTATTTTACAGTTAAAAAATTTAAAAAATAATATAAATCAACTTTTAGGAAATGAGATTTTTCACACTGATGTTTTCTGCATTATTGCTTTTCATAAACTTATTACACATTATACATTAAGCAATATAATAGGAATTTAAAAACAATTATATAATAGAAGAAATTATAGATATACTCAAAAATTTTTAGGCTAACATGTTTATTTTTTGATTTAAACAACAAAATTATAAATAAATTTATCTCCTCTCCCAATATGTATTGACCAGTGGCGGCTCGTCAGGGGAGTCTTTGAGACTGCGACTCCCCATTAAAAAAAAAGTAGTAACACAGTAAAATTGTTTGAAGAAAATTGTATTTATAATTTAATATTTTTATCAGTTTTTAATATAA
>JAIPRM010005664.1:0-20117 GCA_025469315.1 Stegophylla sp. TES_Ste_2020 | reverse complement strand
CCTATAAAAAAGATTTTGGCGCAAGAAAATTTTGAAAATGTGAAAAAAAATTTTGGACATTTTTCGAACATTTTTTTTTTCTTATATTATTAACTTCCTTCGTTCAGAATCGTTTTACTGAAGAAATTATTTATCGTTTCTTAAAAATTTAATAGGCCCGTCAAAAGAATACCACCCGTCGTGCGAAGTACACCCATCGTGCGAAGTATGTCCGGCTTTTTTTTTAAATTATTTAATCGAACAAGAGTAATAAAACATGATTACAATAGAAATTTTGTTGAATACAATAACTACTTTTCAATTATTTTTTTTATGATTAAATGGCTTTTAAAAGAAATTATGTTGTATCAATATTATTCTATTCCATATGGTCATTGTAATTTTTATTTTTATTACATTTTAAGCAATCGGTGCATATTTTTTTCGGTTAGTCATTTTAAACTTTAAAGTAACAATATATTATTTAATGTAATAAAATCATTATAGGCCATTTCCCGCTCTTCATATTCCTTATTTCTTTTAATATGTTAACATGTTTTTTTTTTACATGAGTGAACAAGTATGAGAAGCAAAAATATGAATAAATATATAAATAAAAACATATAACGTATAAACATATTAAAGCATTTATAAATAGCAAATAAAATTTTCAAATCTTAAAATAAAAAATTTCAAACGTTATGGAATAATAATAAAAATAAATTAATCATTTAAGCCAGAATTTCATCTAAAAAATGTTAAAAGTTATTTTCCATTATTTTGTAGCTTATAATATATAGGTCGGTATATTACTCATTGCATAATAAATAATAATTTATTCTTCACACAAATGGTAAAGGGGGTTGTAACACCCAAAACATCCTCCTGTAGCTTCCCATGGCCAGAAGGTATCTATTTATAATTTATATTAATTTTTATAATTAATTTAAATTTTTATTAAAAGTATTTTTGAATATTTTTAACTTAATTTATTAACTATTGGCTATTAAGTCACTAGACATCTAAGTTACACACAGTTTATACAAAAATAACATGGGTATTTCTAAAAATTGTAAGTATACAAAAATATCACTAGATTGATTATTCGTTTTCTGTTAGGCTTCCATTTATTTTTTCAATCTTTTATCATATTCTGTGATGTTAAAAGTTTAACGTTATAGCGATAACGTTATAATAAAGTTTTGAAGCCCTAATTAAAATAATATAATAATTATATTTTTTTATTGTCAGTATTAACTCATGTTCGTATTGACACATGAAATAGCTAGGTTTTAAGTGTTAAAAATAGTTAACCAAATGTTTTAGTGCAGCCAATATTGTAAAATACGTTTAAAGTTTAAAAATTATTAATTCATTTTAAAGTAGTTACTATATTTTCTAATGATTTACTGTAGCAACCAATACATTTTTAAAAAACGAGTGTCACCATTTTTTATCAAAATGCACCATTTCCTTTTCCACCAAATTATTTATTAACACTGCATATTATTGTAGTGTTTAAAATTTAAATATGTAAATATGAAACCAATTAAGAATCAATATTATTATTTACATTTTTTATATAATTATTAACCTAGTCAATAATATTATACTAAAACTAGGTGCATTTTGAGAAGTTCTATCTATGTATTTTGTCTATTTTACAAAAAAAATCGCGTGTTCATTTCACATGATTATATGTTTTTCTTTATCATTAGTTGGTAAAAATGATTCATCTTTATTTCGCACTTTATCCGTATTCGTGTTTATTATCTTCAAGACTTGCTGGATTTTTTAGTAAAACTTTACTATATGAGACATAAATATTTTTACTGAATCGTTTAATATTATTATAATAATACAATATGTAAACATTTGAACATTGTAATAAATGTAGATCAATAAATAAATCGAGAGAAACGTGTATTGGTGGAAAAGAGAAACATTCATTTTGGTGGAAAAGGGTATTGGTGGAAAAGGGAAAGGTTCATTTTAATGGAAAAGGGTCCTACACGATTATACCTAAAATTGATAATGCTAGAAATTGCCTAGAATGCATGAACACTTTAAAAAAGGTCATATGTTGCAATTAAAAGTCGTACCTTGCTTATTGATTCTTTAATTTTTCATGGAATATATTATAACTACCAGTACTTACTTAATTGTATTAAAAAAATAAATGGGTTTTTTGCTTCTCGTTTATTATAAATTTAATCTTGTTCAATGCATTTTTTTTTTTCGTTTTATTTTTTAAGTAGGATTCAGTATTTACAAAAGGTAGATAACTGAGTCAACAATTATTTTGAAATACGTCGTAAAACTTAAATTTGTAAATATTATAATAAAATTATAGTAATTAGATTTATTCACAATTCATATTATTATGTATAATCTAATTTTAATTCAAAATACAAAATTATTATTTACCGGTTGGTACATAATATTTTATGAAGTTACATTTATTCGAAGAAAAAAAGTTGTATTCACCTTTCAAAATAATATTATAATAAATACATATTTTGTGATGTTACTTGATACCTCAATTTTTTTCATCTGTGAGTATGATAATGTAAGTTTCTAGTGTTGTCATTTATCATAAAGTAAAAAAAAATCAATAATTATTAACCAAAAATAATTTCGATTTTAAATAATTAATGTGAGTTAACTTAATATAAAAGTTACAAAATACCTAATTAAAAATTCTTTGTAAATGATTTTTCAATGTTCTGTTTTACAATTCATAATTAATTGTTGTTGTGTTTAAGTCGTAAAAAATATGTATGTATATATATATATATTGTAATAGGTAACTCAATTTATTTTCTTTCTCTCGAACTTCGAGTTCTAATGATTTTATTGTAAAAGAATATCGTGATTTAAAACACTAAATTTATACTAATTGGGATTGCTAAAATATAATGTTCCAAGTTTCTACATACGTAATGTACAGGGTACCCCAGTACAATTTGACAAACTTTTATTCTATTAATAATTTTTAGCTTTTTTTTTCAAAAATTATTACTTGCGCTACAGCAATAACGTTTAATTAATTTTTTTAGTAAATACTAAATTTTCAAATTTGAAATTATATACTACAGTTTTAGAAAAAATTCAAATTTAAAAATTTGAAACCTAAAAAAAAATAAAGAAGATGTAGGTTATTGCTGTAGCAATATGTACAATGTTGTAGTAATATTTTTTTTAAAAAAAGTTAAAAATTATTTATAGAACAAAATTTATTGAATTTATCAAATCGTACTGGGACATCTATAAGTATCATCTATCTATAAATAATTCATCTGTAGGTTGATAAATTTGTATTTTAGTCAAGTTGGTACAATGGATTCGCTTATTGTTTGAACTAAACTTATGTCACATAAATTACATTTAGTTTAATGAGGTTGAACATGAATTGTATAATTACATATTTCAAGAAGTTCATATTATGGTTATTTATTTTAGATTTCAGTCTTCTTAAAGTCATTTACATATTTTCCTTTATACTGCTTGCATGATTTTATGCTAATGAAATAATATGTGACAGTGTGACACTCTTAAATGTAACCCTTAGAACTGGAGTATTACTCTATAGTCAATACATATATTAATTAATGCATCTCGTTAACAATAATATTTGAAACGGTACCTTCTTTTCTTTTTTGATTAGCATTTAGTATATATTTTTGTTTGTATTACTTTGCATTACAAGACAACACCGATAAGTATCTCTTCCTAAATTATGATATTGTTGCCAATTATAAACAATTTCACTGAGTTATCATGTCTGAAGTGCCACAAACAGTAGTTAATTTTGATCTTATAAACAACAATTATTATTACGTTTTGTAAACAATGTAAATTCGTATACCTACAACATTAATAAACATATAAAATACAATGTTACCGCAAAAATACTTCACCAGCAACGTGAAAAAAAAAACGACTTAGTAAAAAAAAAAAATTACAGAGCACCCCAAGAGGATTGAGGATTTACCCATTACAATATCTCCTGAGATAATGAATGTAATTAAATTCTGTTTGTGCCTTTTATATTTAATACCGTAGTCCATAATTTAATATTTTGATATTATTTCGTCTCTTTTGTAATAAGGTATTAAATAATTCATCATTTTTCCGGAAGTAATAAATAATATATATAATATATTAAAAAATATAATTCACGAGGTTAATGAAAATAAAACGTTGAACCTAAAACTATTCAAAAAAAAAAAAAAACTACTAATGGTTATTATACATTTTTATTTAAATAATGAAGTAAAAAATAATTTTTTCAAACATTTTTTACCAATCATAAATTAGTCTCGAAAAATGCACATTTTATTATAAAATAGAAAAATTTTTATAGTTCTTTGTAATATTCGTATTTTATTTAATTACTTTTTAAAATCGTTTTTCAATTAGGTATGTGTCCTTCTTTACAGTGAAATAGATCATTTTTGCTAATTTAGAATCAGTTGTTATTGTTCTATAAAATAATAATCCGAAATTAATGTTGTTTAAGACCTGAAAATTTCACCAACGTTAATTTATCGTAAGGTTTTGTTTTCTAATGATTCTCATTTGTTATTTGGTATAAATTTAAAAACATAGAATAATGATAAATTCGTATATTTTATGTTTCGTGTTTTTTAATTTTAATAAAATAAAAAAATGTCGAAAAGTTAATATTCAGTAATAAAATAAAAAAATCTATTGTACAGAGTGATTTTTTTAGCGTTCTCACCTCCACTTTTTGTCGTTAAAATGAAAAAAATTGGGATTTTTGTTTTTTTAAATGTTCAAGTCACTATATAAGTTTTCCATAACTCATTTTTCCCATGTCACCTTAAGAATATCCTGTAGAGATACAAACTTTTGTTTTTTAAATGACAACCCCCTATTTTAACTGCGGAATTTTAATCGACTTATTTTTCTGTGAATTTTGATGTATTGAAATCAAAATTTAAACTATGTAGTAGTTATTCAAATATTCAAATGTAAATATTAAGGAAAATAGTGTTTTGGACACATAATATTTGGTTACCTTTTAGATACCTATACAGTTAGTTAATTAATTGGTTAGGTCGTCTTATCTCATTGACCTATATTTGCTATTGTAAAGTATGATATGATTTATCTAATTACTTCTGATTACAGGTTAATTGTTACATTCATAATGATTATGTTTTTCTTATTCTTTACTTACTCAAATTTTAAATCGAAAACATTATTTCTTTTAAACTTAATATAATGTTTTCGTTTCCATCTAATAAAAAATAGAAAAGAATCTTTTTGGTATTTTTCTTTGAATGTATACTTTATCAATTATTTTTAGGAAAAGCAGTATGAGATTTGATGAAAAATCAGACATTAAACGAACTGTAAAGTTTAGAAGCGTCTTCCACGTTTTTTATGCTATAAACTCAAAGGAACATCTACTGCTGTATAACATTTTCTAATATATTAAAATGTTTACTAGTAATTTCTTGTATGATCATTTAAAAAAATGCTTTATTTAAAAAAAAAAATTGAGGTATATTTGTAATCATTGACGGTATATTTGTAATCAATCAACCCCCTTTAACTGTGGAATATTATTCAGGTCATTTTTTTGTGAATTTTAATTTATTGAGATCAAAATTCGAACGAGTAGTTTTTGAATTATTTAAATTTTGGTATTGGAGTAAATAATCTCTTGGATGCATATTTAGTTACCTTCATATCCTTAATACTTTGAATAATACGAAAATTACTCGTTCAGATTTTTATTTCAATACATTAAAATTCATAGAAAAATGATCTGATCGATCGAGAAAAATTATATAGGGTATGTGCTTTGGTAACTTTCAATGGAATTAGTTAATTGTTTTAGTTATGAACAAATAATCTTGAATATTTTAGTGGTAATTTTATATTATTATTACCGCTAACCGCCTATCAGTGCTTATAGTAACAATGTTTGAACGAACGGTGTTTAACATGGTCATGTATTTCATATAATAATTATGTTATTATACTTCACAAATACTGAAAATATATTTTTTTAAATTATATTACCAGTTTAATAAGATATCAAAACGCCTTCCAATTTTTTGATAAAATTACCTATAGTATATTTGGCATTTGGTTTTAAATATATTTTTGCACATTTTTATTCGATTTTTTTGAATACTTTTTGTTTTGAATACGTTTTTAAATTTTTTCTTGCATATTTTTATGCATATTCTGCCTTTTTTACCTTCTATACCTTCAGAGCCCAATTATATATATTAAATTTCATAATAACTAATAAATCATAATTTACGTCTAACAAATAGTTTATTATTTGTTTAAGTATTCTTATTATTATTATTATTCATGCTTTTATTTACTACCGATTCGGAAGTCTAAGTGATATATGCCAAAAGTTTTTCTTTTGGCTGGAAATTTATTCATGAGCTCAATATTTAAATTTAATTATTTATTCTTTGTAGAAAGTATTATAAGAATATTTTGAATTTTAAACGACATAAAACATATATTTGGCATTTTAAAAGAATACTAAGAAAATATATTGCCTATTTTAAATGTCATAAATCACCATATTTTAAAGACTTAAAAAGAATATAAACCCGACCTCTATTTATGATATAGGTAGTACCTATATTCTGCAGGATCTAATTTAAAGATACACATTCTTTAACTATTATTTAATTATATTATAAATGATTGAAGAACATTTTGTATTTTTTTGCTGCAGATATATTAACTAAATTACATTTGTTTAGTTATTATATTTACTTATATTACTGTTACATTAATTTAAGTTTGTTCAAAAACTTTTTTTATTAAATACAAATCGCTATAGTAGATAGTAGTGACTGGAGTTACAGTAGCAAAAAATTCAATGGAGACTTAAAATGAAACAATTTTGAAAGTATGAAAAAAAGGTGAAACCCTTTCAACAAAATTAACATTAATATTTTATTTATAATGATGAAACACATTTTATTTATTAAAATTGTATATAGCATTTTTAGCCAACAGTAAGACTCCACTAGTGTTATTGCCACTTATTACTGATTACACCTCCTCTATAGATATTTATGGAAAGTTAAAATATCTATTAATGAATACATTGTATAATGTGTAATATGGTCCAAATTATGTATAATTCATTTTATAGTTCAAGTACACGTGATGAAAATTTTTTAGATTCTGAGTGAAGCGAAATATTTTTAGAGTGATGTTTATTTTTATTTTTTTTTTCTCTACACTTTTTCATGTAGAAATAATTGTCGAAAAATTTCAACCGGCACCTTCTTGAATCAGAATTTTCCTCTAAGTGGTATTTTTAAGAAATCATTTTTCAAAATTCTCAATAATTTTTCTAAAATTTGAGTAAAACTACCCAAAATTTAAAAGAAAAGCATTTAAAAATTTTTCTTTTAGTCTTTTGTATTTTTAAACATCTAAATTAAACGTTGACGATTGTCCTATTAAATATTTTTTAAACTGAAAAAACTTTTACCAATCTAAAAAACACATATAAATATTGTTACTCTCACATTTTATTATATTTTTTTTCGTACCTGTAAATTTGTGTTTTTATGTAAACTTTTGTTTAAGGAAAACATTTTGCAAAAAATTAATTTATATTCATAAAAAGTCTCATAACTTTTAGTTCAGTTAATTGTTAATTTTACAATATTTTATTAGTTTGAATAATATATTAATTTTAAATGTTTATTGACAATTTTCGTAATTTAAGTCTAAACATGATTTTCATTTTTCAACGATTTTTCGCAAAATGTTAAAATCACGCAAATATACGTTCTACATATAATATGTATGTATGTATATATATGTATTACACTCTACTTGTACATATTATACTTGAAAATCTGTGATCTGAATTTTCATCATTTAATTGGAATACAGACCTCTCGAATCTTTTGATGTCGATTTTAACAAGGTCAGAATCATCCGTCCCTTAAAATAGAAAAATACTCTTCTGCGTGAGTCTTAACATTCAAAAATTACTGACCTGAAACTGACATAAACAAACAAGTATTTATTTCTGATATTCAAAAACTTAAACATATCATCCTACTTCATTTCTCCACTTGATGCTTTGATTTAAACATTATTACATTTATACCGCATTCGTTATTCCCCATCACCTTCACAGATGTTTCACCTCTTCAGTGAAGTTTTAATTAGGTTTCCACGGAATATTTGAACTTAAAGTGTGTGAGAGTGAACGTTGATGAAACGCACATACTTGTACAGTGTACGTCAACGAGTGCTTGTGTGCATACTCCTTTATACAAGAAAGGATTTCCTGTATTGAATTATCACATTGATTCTTGTTTTTTGTGGTACAGTTACTAGTAGTCTAAAATCGATCTAGGTAAGGTAGACTAGACAATTACTATTAAGAGATTGCAAAAAAAAAAACAGTTTTTAAATCGGTTTTCTTCAATACTATCACACATTGCTAGATTTATATCAAATAATGAATAAACCCTATTTATTTTTTTATTTATATTTCATAGATTATTGTTTTTTTAAATAGATATTAACTGTTATTGTAATACATTTTTTCATCCTACAAATACAATAAAATAACTAGTTATAACTAAAAATATAATTAAAATGTCTGTAAAGTGAAAAAATTGCCTAGTATTTTCATGGATATTATTGTGTTTCATATAAAAAGGTTGAAATTGATGCATTATTACATAATATTATATGTATTTTAGTTGTAGTAATACATAATTATTTGTTATCAACAATTTACTCAATACGCATTTTAGTATCTGTTATAAAATACAAATGTCAAAAGCATATGACAAGCTAATAAAGACACAGTAACTAAACAAAGGTTTCCTTTGCATACTTAATAATTAACACACATTGCCAAGTAGTGTGTTATAATTAAAATCAATTTAAAGAACTTTTTAAACTGGGTAATGAAAAACAAAAAAAAAAAAGTTAGGTCTTACTTAGCAGTATTTGTACTGTACAGCAACAGTGGACAGCATTGTGTAAACCTATTGTGTTTTTGCAATTGTTGGTGAAAACAGGAAAAATAAATATTTAAGTAACAATTATTATTCAAACAACGGGCAAGTGAGTTTACGCATAATTAAAGTAACTACATGGGCAAGAATAAAATAACTTTGTTTAGGCCCAAAACTGATGTTTTATTCTATTTTCTGAAATAATATTTTATCTTAATGCGTGTAACTTGCAACGGTTCACTCGAGTGTAATAAGACAGGTGATTTTTAAATTTTCATTGTATCGCGTTTTTACGTCACACTTTTTGTCTCAGCAATTCTGCTTAGTGCTCATTGTATAAAAACATACAAATCAATAATTATAATTTGATAAAAAAATAAAATAAAAAAAAAAAAAACATTGTATTTACTCTAATAAAAGTGAACGTATAAAGAGTAATGTAGCTCTATCATTAAGAAATGTCAAATTAAAACACGTTGCTGTCAAAAAAAAAAAATATATCATTAAACATTATACCGTTTAAAATATGTTTTAACAAAACATAATATCAAAATTTTGTTTTTGTACTTGTTTAGTTTGTTAGGTAGTTTTTCAAAAAAAAAAAAATAATAGATAAAAGTGTATGCGAATATCCTCGAATGTCTTTAAATCATTTTAACGATATTTTCTGAACAACTTTCTTAGGTAAGTAGGTTCAAATGTTCTCTTTCACGGGCGTACTTTATGTCCCTACCATTTTTATATTGTTATTTTATTGCCATTTAGCCAACATTTAAAATGATGAATTGTGAATTACGTTTACGATTCAGTGTCATATCTCTAGAAAATATTTGTATCAATCAATTTCACTGTTTTAGAACACTTTTTTTTTTACAGTAAAAAATGTATTTATAATAATGTATCAAATCGTAAAATCTGTATATTGGTTTTGAGTGCGTATCCTCACTACTTACTACACTAAGTTCCACATACACGGTAGTTATCGGCATTTCATTGGTCGTTAATTATTCGGCAATTACTATTACTCTATTGCGTTTTATAAATATAGATATATTGTGTACAGTCGTGTAACGGCCAATCAGAAGTGGAGAAATTGTGACAAAGTGACATGAGATGGTATGCGTATCAAAAAATTACCGATATACCTATGTTTTTTGTCATGTCGAATAGCATATAATATTATAATCTAATTAAATTCCGTGTTGATGCGCACATTTAATTAATTTTCATGAATACTATTCCTAACACCGGTAAACTAATAATTAATTTCAAAATATCGAAAATTATATCGCCTCTCGGTCTATCAGCTGAGATTTAAGTATCCAAATCCAAAATTAAAATATTTTATTAATAATTATTGTTAAATATAAAATCCTTATTTTCTATATTATATTCCATAATGTGATTTTGTTTTATATCACAATATTATACTATTTAGTATTTGTCTTTTTGTAGTCAATTAAAACTAAAACTAATAATCTGTGTATTATTTAAATTTTGAGAGAATAAATTTACCGAAGTAAAAACTTAATAACACTTATAGTATTTAAGAAATGGCATTTAAATACCTTGTTATTTTATTTGAGCTCTTTTTGACATATCGCTTGAAATTAAGAAAAATCTTTAATTTATTCATTGAAAACGGTTTCTGGAATAATTATATTATTATATACTTCTAAATAAATGCAGTACATTTAAAATATAGTCTTAGAGCATTGATAATATGATCTGAATCATTTTTATGAGGTAATCTTCATGTTAATTATTGAAAATTTCACTGAAAAATTAAAACTAAAATACATTTCAAATAACTCCTATTATTGATTAGATAGGAAACACATTTTACATCGTGTATTATGTTATGCGTTAGTTCGAAATGAGCTTATTAATTTGTCAAGTAAATTAAAATAAGAATTAGATACATAAAAAATTCAAAAGAAACAGAATTATTTCTCCATTGTGATTTCACTAATAATAAATAAATACATATTTATATGCAATTTTATTATTCTATAGCACATAATATAATAATTATAATGAATTCGCCTATACAATAATTAGTAATTACTTTAAGTTTTGTATGAGTTCAAATAATCCTGAATATCATTCTATGGTATTATTATTATTTATATTTCATTTATGCAAGCGTCAAATTAAATTTATATAAACTGTATTAAACAATTATTTTATTCCTTATATCGAATCATCTTTATTATATTAAAAAAGCTATTTGAAAAATGAAAAAAAAAAAATCAATATTTTATGTACTTTCACACATGTATGCATGACTGATTTATTTTTTTGTGATTACTCGGTATTATATGTTTGAGATGAAAACGAAATTGTAAAATGCATTCTCTTATTATCCTCACCCATATCGTAGGCCCTTGGGAAAATGTAGTAGTATAACTAATATCTCCAGAGTTGTAATATATATATTACTTTATACGTCGAGGAAACTTTTTGGTCTCTGGTGAAAATACAATAATACACTCGACAATCCAAAAAAAAAAATGTACTGTATCCGTACATCAAATATAAAAATTAGCAATTATTATTATCTGAATTCTAATTTTCGTTTTGGATCGAATTAGATTACTAGTTTGAAACTGCAGTAATTAATCATCAAAACATCATGTTTTCTTTATTTCCTGTGTGCGTTGTGCTTGTACGATTTATCTTTTGTGTTCTTGACACCTGCTACACGCTGTTCCTCTGGAATAAGTAGAAGGCATGTCCTTTTGCATCGTTAGCAAAATAATATGAACAAATTTTTACCAATGCAACAAGTTCAATAAAAAAATTATACTTAAATTGGTTTTGTTTTATGTTTCAGACGATGATTGGAGTGGGGATGGCAAAACCAGAGGGTCAGCTGATCAAGCCGGTAAGTGATTTTTAAGCTATATACAATAATTTTCTGTAGGTACATGCAATATGTGTGTATTCATGTCACACACATAGTTAAAATATATTTTTAATTGCATGGTTCATTGTGTATTATATACATATATATATATATAGAAAAATATCAAAAAAAGGTTAGGTCAGATTGCACTTATTTTAATCAAATTGCAATCGAGTGAAAAAAGAAAGTAATAATCGAACTGCACTAGGTCCAAGAAAAATATTCAAAACATTAAAATTTCTTTAATTTTTTTGTATAAACAATTGCTAATATTTAGTATTTCTAATTTTATTTCTACTAACAAGTAACAAGTGATATAGTCAACAAACAGCCGGTCTGATAACATTACTATGATAGCACTATAGTAATACAATTGTAGTTTAATACAGCCTATGATGTCACAAAAAATTTATGTTTTATTTTCATACATTGTAGATCTATATATATACTATTCTTGTAATTGGAAAAGGAAATCAATGTTTTGAGTACTTTTTTTTTAAAAAAATATCACTTTTCTTTGACCCGAGTGCATTTCGACGACGACCATTACTTGTTTTTGACCCAAGTACGGTCGACCATTTTATTGTAGGTAAAAAGTTTAATTCGACTACTCCTAAAAAGTTGCGTATCATTACATATTATGAATGACATAAAATTCTGTGAATATTTATTTTAATTTACCATCTGTGTTATAAAAATTTTTCTCATAACATCATAATTCCTGAATAGCTTTAGCTGCCATTGACATTACACTTCAATTACCTCTATTCTGTATTCTTTCTCTTATTCCGTCAATCTCCACTACTCTTTTAGATCTTGTCATTCTCTATTAACCCATCACTTTATTGATGTTCTTCCTGTCTTTTTTTTTTGTATGCACATGCATTCCATTGATACGTTTACTTTTGTCGGTTCTGTTGTATGCCTATCACTTATCAGCCTATCATATAATATTTATAATTAGTATAATATTATTTATTAAACATACTGATGTATTGTTAAAATGTATTATCGATCAAAAGAAGGTTGTGATTACAAAAATAAATTGTATACTAATAAAAAAAAGCCGGACATATTTCGAACGAAGTCGTTTTTGTCAAATTTTGGGTAGTTTTTTCCAAAAAAGTAATTGAAGAATTGAGAATTTCAAAAAATGACCTCTTTAAAGTACCATCTAGAGGCAAATCCGGTTTCAAAAAGTTACTGATCGAAACTTTTGGACAAGTATTTCCATACGAAAAGTTGTACACAAAAAAAAAAATAATAAACATCATTGTAAAAACACTAGCTTCTTCACTTCGTTCAGAATCTAAAACTTTTCTATGTTGCGAACTTGGTCGCTTGTCTACGGAATTATTCCGAAGAAGAAGACTTCGTATCCGATCGGTGGAATTGAGACACGTCAGTGAGAAAGGACGTTTTATCGGTTCGTTTGGAGAAAAATTTATGTCGATTTAGATAGATACACAACGGACGGTCCTCCGCTCAGTGTCATCACTACTATAGTAGTATTTATATACGATTGTGTGTGCGCGCGTTCAGACGCGCTTGTGGTTAAAAAAAAAATTATAATCTGGCAACGATTCGAAATAACGCCTGTGAATTCCGTCACACGGTATAATATTGTATAAAGAGTGTAACATGTGTACTAAACGCACCTACTATAGACCCGCCGCTGTACACTGCTACAGATGAAAAAATAAAAAAAAATACAAACGATATTAGCTGTCACAAATTATTGTGCAGACGGGAACGCGAGTACAATGCAATCGGTTAAGTGTCGACACCGGTTAAAAAACGTATTGTTATTCGGTAAATGTCAGTGCGAACGAACGAATAGACTACCACCGCTGGAAAACGACGAACAGATTTCTCAAAATCGTCTCGAGTTTCACACATCACTTCCCGGCACTGGTAAAGTTTTATTTAAATGATCACTTTGGTTTTTAAGCAAACCGGATGTTTATCGGATGAAAATTAACTATTAGTAGGTGTGCAATATCGATAATAAGTTATTTTGCTTAACTCACAGTGTTTTTTTTCGTTTAATAGTACCTTTAAATTTGTTATGTTGTCACTATCTTTTTTTTTTTTTTTTTTACAATACTCCTCAAATAGACGAAATGGAAAAGAAAAAAGTTTGAATCTAAATTAGGAATGTAGAAATTAATTTCTCTTAAAATTCTCAGTAAGCGAATTTTTATAACTTTTGTATAATAATATGAAATAACAGTATTAAAAAATCTAATTGTATCAAGAATATAAACCACATGGATATGATATGAGAGAATATGATCGTATAGTTCGTTTAAAGTTAGAATTTTTATGCAAATCGGCATTATCAAATTAAGTAATATTTTTTTATTTTTGGTCAAAACCTAATAAAACATTTGATTATTAATTCTAAAATCCTATAGTTTCTCATGTGTTTTTTTTTTATCTGTAGTAGAATTTCCTCAAAGTTCGGATTAATAAATAATTACTCACAAAATTAGAAATACTGCTCAAATAACATAGTAACTTTAAAAAATGGCAGATTTTTCTATGATTTTGATCTATATTTAATTTATTGTTTTTAGGGATTACATTTTTAAACTAGATCTCTGTAAAAGTCCACTTTTATTCTTAATTTTTTTTTAAATCATTCGAGTTAATTTTGAATAAAAAGGCCTTCGAAATTTGGAGCACGAAAAATTTGACGAATATTTAAATGATCATGGTATTTTCTGTTGTTAAATTGTTAAACATTCTCTAATATAAATCGCAATTTATTATTTTGGACAATTAACTGAAGCTCTACTTAGCATCGCTTTATAGAAGAAATTATTTCTTGATTCTTGAAAATAAAGCACACCCATCAAACGTATCTAACTCGAGAAGTGAAAAATACCCATAGTCAGGACTTTTTAATGCTACAACGATAAAGTACATTTAATGTATTAAATTGTTGATTTATTAATTAATGTGATCAACAAATAATTACATAAATACTATATCAATCCCTTAAAAATAATATATACCTTACAATAATTACAATCTATCATAGTATAATCTGCTTAGTTTTTTTTTAAACAATTAATTAATTTAAATGTATAATTTATATATATATTTTAATTATTAAATATGTTAACTAATATGCCATACCTTATATCTATAGTTTTATATACGAAAATAAAGGCGAGAAAAAAATCGAATTATGTTGCAAATGTAATTAAAGTTGTAAGCGATGGTATTTGAAAATTCGACTTCATTATAGGTCTGAGCCAAAAATATAAAATTATAATGATATTGGATATTGAACAACATAATTTGTGACAGACCAGTCGTTTATATATTAGAACTCAGAAGTTATATTTTGCATTGCATTAAAATCTCAAAGTACGCATTTATTTTTTCGTATATTGTTTTTTTTTTTTACCAGCGATCAAAATAAACATATGCAAGAGAATTTGGAATTTAAATATTTTTTTATTTTATTTAAAATTTAAATATATTTTAATTTAAACAATTTAAACCCTACCGTTATTGTCACGAAGTGACTCTTATAAAATAATTCCAATAGGTATCTAAGTTTTTTTTTTTTTATTTGATATTAAACGTTCGTAGTATTACAAATAAATCTGGAATTTCTCGTTAAAATTGAAGTCATAGTACACATACATTTCAAATTTTACAAAGATCAATATATCTACTATTCAATTACAATTAATTTCCAATCAAATTATACAATATTAAATCCATTTCTAATTCAAAAGATCTCTAAGATACATCATTTTTACCAAAATTTCATTCAGTTAAAATGAGGTTTAGTGGCTATTTTTAAAATATATTTTTGTAAATAGCGTTTTTTATAAAATATATTTTTGTAATAGGAAATAGGTTGTTTTTTACTAATTTTTATAAAAAGACTTGCAAAATAAATTCTAAATTAAAGTTACGTTTATTTTGAAATTTGAAGTTTATATATACTGTGTCTGTCTGTATTCCGCTTTATGTGACTTTGCATTCTAGAATAAATAATACTCTGTTAAATAATTATTAGGTTCACCTATCTTTGAAGATGATCGTTATTATTTTATTATCTGTTACTTTGGTGCTTGATACAAGGCGGCACTCGGTTACGAGCGTAAGCTGAAGTATCATAAATTAAATATTTGTATGAGTACTCGAGGGAAACATAAAAACAAACTTAAAGTACATCAAAAAGTGACCTTTCCATGTTCAATGTTCATCAACCCTTAAGACATCGAGTATTTATCATTCGACTGTTCGAATATTTAATTGGGAAACATCCAGAATAACACATTAAATAAGTTAAAATGTTCTTAACCTACTTACATAATTAAGTAAATGCGTACATAATATATTATTGATAACGATGTGTTTTAAAGCGTAGGTATTCTTAAGCAATTCATACGTATTAACTGAAACGAGACATCTCAAAAGTTAGAAAAAATCTTAATTATTATTTTTTTTTTATTAATAATTATTAAAATCTAACTTAGATATTTAAAAAGATATGCTGTGACAATTAAACGACTTAAACTAAAATTATTGATGACATAATATGTATATAAATGTAAAAGAAATTCATACTAAATACTTCATTAAATTTGAATTAATGAAGTTTTAAAAGTATATTCAATGTAGAAGTATATTCAAAGATATAAAGACGCGAAATTAAATTTAAATGTCCAAGTTCATTTAATACAATGAATGGAATACTGATGATTTTTTTTTAATTTAAAATTAAAAAAACATATTCAATGTTACAAATTAAAAAAAAATAAAATAAAGGCTCCATATTAAAATAATTTTATTTATTTATTTTTTTTTTTTACAAGACATAACAATTTTTAAATAAAACTATAAAATAAACGTCGAATGTTTATGATGCGTAAAAATAATCTACTGCAGAGAATCACTTTTCATTTCGTACCTTCATTTGGATCACATAATCTATCTCACAAATTGTTTTTGTAATTTTATACTCAAAAAAAATGTCTATTTACTATTATTTACCGGATAAGCTTAAAGAACCATTTGTTGAATGTTAAATTTATAAGAAATTACTAGTATTTACAATTACTTACATTTTACAATAAGTTATGTATTAGTATATTCTTTATATTTTAATAAAACAATTTATAGAATGTGTGTTGTACTTAACATTTTGTTATACAGAAAAATCTAAATTATTTTTAATATGATGTGGGCGATAACTAGTACACTTCAATTCAACGTCTACAACATTTCTGGCTCTAAATCAATTTTCCCCATACAGTTAACAAATATAGGTAAATGGGTTAAACTTAAACCCGAGTTATTACTATATGAAATTATAAATTTTTACCCATAATTTATATTAAATTACTTAAATAAAAAAATAAAAAATGATTGTTGTTGAATATTTTTTTATTTCATACTTAAAATTGCACAAAATGAAAATTCCTAAATAATAGTATTTATAAATAATTCTTGAAAACAAAATAGAATAATTTAAGAATTTCTATTTGGTTAATTTTAAAAAGTATTGACAAAACAATATTATTATTTCTGTACCTCATTCTTATATATATTATCTTTTTTATACAATATATTATTATGTCGTATATGCGCTTTAAAACTTGTTGAAAAACGAAATGCGCGTCGAAAATTATGTTCGAATTGAATTTAGTCGAAAATAAATTGACGCGAAATCACATTTTTGGTAGCGTGTTTAACTTTTTTTTTATGTATATATAAATTGACATTTCTCGCACTTCAGTTTTTTTAATTTCCGTTCAAACTTATTTAGCTTCCATATTATTTTACATTATTTGTGAAAACCATATTCAATTAATATCAAAAAACTGAAAACTTGCTACAACACGTTATAAGTTATAATCCTTTTAATGGTTTCTCTAAATTTATATTCATCACGTGTATAATGTAATAATATACCTAATACTTTACCAATAATGTATATATTTTAACCTATTGACATATTTTAATGTATTTCTGATTAATGATTTTCATCCATAACACGCATCAGGTATACACAATTATTATTGTATGTCCTTAGTGAAAATAAGATGTGTCAAATGCCATGAATTTTGTTGATAATAATATTATTTTGATTTGTTCATCGCAATAGAATCTTTGACGATGTAATCGTGCGCGCCCGACTACTATATTCATTATGTGTGTGAGCAAACAAACACGCATTCCAAGTGAATCTTTCTAATATTGCCTATATAAAACTCCTTAAAAATCTTATAATTTTCTGCATTCCTCCTCTGAAATTAAGTTTCTTTTCAAATATAGCAAATTTTTTATCACATGTTTATATGTTTTAACGAGGTCATAAAAATAATGTACGTTTACAATACGTGTTTATTATTTTCTTACTTATTAATATTTTACAAAATATAATATATATATATATAACTGTGTTTCGAAATGTTTATTGTGTATCAACCTTATGTCAATTTCAATTATTGTATATAATACATATTTTAGATATTATTTATACGTGTATTAATTATTATAATTTGATTTTAATGAATTCAAATTGGCAGTAGAAATTCATTACTGGTAATTTGTAACCATTTGATTGTAATAAATTATTTCAGTAAACTATACAAGGTTCACATGCCTGTTGTAATACATATATGTATATTATTATACCCACTCAATTGTCTCTAAAATAATATAGGTACTTTAAAAAATAACAATCAAGTTTCGTGAAACATTTGAATAATACGAAAAATAAATGAAACCCTGAAAATAAATCAACAAAAACCAATAGTGAATATTTCTGGAAGAATTTAAATGAAGTTGTAATGAATGAATATTTATGTTTTCACGAATAATTTGCTACCAAAACGAGAGTACTATGTTAATTATGTACTATATATATATATATATTTGTAGGTATATCTGAGGAAATCTGCCCTCGTCTGAATTGAGATTCACTTGATCATTGTTCGTCAAATCTATTAATTTTACTGTTGAGTTCCTATAAATTGTTTCGGATTAACACAACAAGAAATCCCGGCTTGGCATAATACAAATACAGTATCTAGTAGATTTATCTCACAGTATGCGTTTAAACGGCTGTCAAATTAGTTTACTTCTTCACATTTCGCTCGGTTTTTTTTTTTTTATTTGCACAATTACAACGATTTTACTTTCAAAAAGCTTTTTCTTTAATAAACAGCACTGCTCATTATACTTTGCATTCAAATTCCGAAATAAAGTGATTCACATTTTAATATAGTTTTAAAGCCACGTTTAAACAAATTGAATAATTAAAAAAATATGAATTAAAATAATATGTATATTGTATATAAAAAAAAAAGCCGGACATACTTCACACACTGGGTGCTCTTCGCTCCTCGGGTGGGACTTGGTGGATTTATTAAATTTTAAAGAAACGACAAAATCATTTCTTCAATAAAATAATGCTGTGCTGAGCTTCAGTTTATTCAAAACGATTCGACTTACAAATTATAATGTTTATTATGATTAAAAAAAAAATTATTTTTTACTCGGTTAGTTTTATATTCCACTATTCACTGAAAAAAGAGAGGAAAAATCGATGAAAAAAAAATGTGTTTGAAAATAATGAACAAAAAAAATCATATTTTAAAAACTTTTCACCAAAATATGTTTCGTGCTATATTCTATTTAAATTTCAATATAGTTTGGATAAAAAAAATAATACTTTGAAGGCGTTTTTATCAAATTTCGGGTAATCAATATTAACAAGATGAAAGATCATAGAATAAGAACTTTTGGAAATTATTGTCAATTCAATCAAATATACAATACCCTGAACTTATTATTATTATAACGAAAGCTACAGTAAAAAGACGCATAGAATACAGATTCATACGCCTGTTAAGTATTTTCTTGAACACCAATTTCATAATTATCATATCTACGAATAATGATGTAAGTTATTCGTAGTTTGGGTTTAGAAATGGTACCAACATTACCTAAATAATTTAAATATGCTAATTAAGAGGGTGTTAACATTAATGGTTTGTATATTTTATTCGCTTTGAAATTGCATTTGATAGAATTAACGGTATGAAATCGGTCGAAATGTTGACCCCTTCGGGTTCGGCCGACAAGGATTTACAATTTCTATTTTAGATTCTGAACAAAGTGAAGAAGCTAGTGTTTTTACAATGATGTTTATTATTTTTTTTTTTCTTTTTTTTTTTCTGTTAACACTT
>JAIPRM010005663.1:0-20119 GCA_025469315.1 Stegophylla sp. TES_Ste_2020 | reverse complement strand
ATATATATATATATGTATATCTTAAACCGTGGTTGTTGGCCGACAGATACGAAACATCACACTGATAAGTAATATTATGTTCGAAAAATAACTAATAAAAATGAAAATTAATAAACAATACCAATATCAAATTGATAGTGAAAGATTGATCAGTGGTTACTGGAATATTCCTACTAATATTTATGTTTAGTGGTAACTGGGAAGTTATAAATTTATAACGGACCGTTGTCAGTTTTATATATTTTATTTGGTGCATACTTTCCTCGTTTGATTCTATTAATAACAAAATTTCGACAATACTAAAAATAATATCGGCTTATCGCTGTTTTCGTCACCGCTACAAATGGGTCTTGATGTCGTGTTCATCAACAAAAAAAACAATACCATACTTACTGAAAACCCTTACCGAACTAAAATCCTGCGTACGTTACTGGTTCTCAGAATATTTTCATAAATTAAGGAACTATTAGCACATATTGTAGTGTTAAAATTGCAGTATTTCAATTAGCTTATCACTGTGGTCATCTTGCCTTAAATCAACTTTACCATCTCTCCAATTTCCAATTTTTTTTCTTTTTGTTTCTAGTATTTTTTGATTCTGATAATAAGGGTTAAAACCGATTTTTGCGGAAATCATTAACTTTGGAGAAAAGGTAATTTGGAGTTTGCCGATTTCAGAGTATTGGGTTACGATATGAAGTTATAATTTTTTTTTTTTTATTTAAATGTATTTTTTCTTGAACTATTAATCACAAGGAAGTTTTTTTAAATGAAATTGAGGGATATTTTTGATTTTCAGAGAGTAGTGATGACGGCGTTGTATAAGCGTAACGAGCAAGTATTAAACACTTGATTAATTTTTTTCGAAATAATATTTTTAAATCATGAAAAGCATCAAATACATTTAAAAAATCACCTAAAAATATGTTTTTTCAAAAAATTAATACAAATTGTGTTGCTTTTTAAATTTTAGCCTTAGATTACTTTAGTTTTACTGTGACAATGAGAGTACACATTTCCAAAGCGTAAAAAAACAAACGATTTACACTAATTTTGATTCGTGACAACGTAAATAAATTTGTTTTATTATATTTTTAATATACCATTTTATTTAAGGGGTCAACTTGATATTAATAGTTAAGTTTTAACGAAAAAAATTGGTTGATTCAAATTTTGTAATAACCCTCCCCGAAAAAAAATCCTGCGTACGCCACTGGATATATGCATTGTGGACACGATCATAAATTTTTTAACTTTCTTTATAATTGTGACTGTAGAAGTTATAGCTTTTAATTACATAATTATACATCGTGACAAACAACACATCACGACCTCCACTGTCCCTATATTTACAAATATACGGTATTGAAACTTGCTCGGTGTTTGAACCGACTACCTTATATTTCGTATTCAGCGAATGAAGTTCACACACAGTTTTTGCGATTTATAGGTAATGTTTTTTCGTTATAATTAATGCTGTTTTCTTAACATGGTAAGTCTATCAATTTTTTTCAGTTGGATAAAAATAACAAATCAAATATTTAAACGAAATACATACCCGAATTTGTTTGATCGATACAAATAGTATTATATAATAAATAGTGAATATCTATTAGAACTAGATACTATATTATTGAAAAATAAAATTTTTTGCTTATTTAATTATTCAATTTTAAGTACAATTAACAATTTGCGATCAATGCTATTTTGTAATTTGACAAATAAAATAATTAAAACTGAACTCTTTTAAATCGTGGCAGGGAATATAGTCAGTATGAATAAAAGTAAGTATATACTTTTACGTATGAGTCTATTTGTCCAAAAGTCTCGATCAGTAACTTTTTAAAACCGGATTTGCCTCTTGTTGGTACTTTCAAGAGGTAATTTTTTGAATTTCTCAAATCATCAATTTTTTTTTTCCTTGGGAAAAATCTACCCAAAATTTGACAAAAAAAGATTCGGAATCCATAATTTTTTGATCCAAACTTTATGAAAATTTAAACATAGATAGACAATAAAATGAAAAACATTTTGGCGCAAGAAAATTTTGAAAATGTGGAAAAAAATTTTTGAACATATTTCTAACACTTTTTTTCTCATTAATAATTTTTTCCCCTTATTTATTAGATAAAAAAAAAAGTAAGGTAAAGTATAAACAAGGAAACCGGACATAATCCACACCACGGATATTCTTCGCTCTTCGGGTCAGATACTCTTGGTCAGTGTGTTGAAAATGATGACTATCAGGCACGTAGCTAAGAAGTGGCCTGTGGTGTCCGGGACATCCTTAGCAGTTTACTGGCCACCCTAAATATTTTAATAATATACTTAGGTTAAATTAAATGTTCATTAAATCTCAAGTCAAACAAAAATCATTGTGAGGAGAAGGATACGAACTTCAAATAATTCTGATTTTATATTTTAGATTCTGAACGAAGTGAAGAAGCTAGTGTTTTTACAATGATGTTTATTTTTTTTTTTTCTGTGTACAACTTTTCGTATGTAAATACTTGTCACATTGCACAAGTCGGTAGAGCACTAGAGCGTAAGAAGAATGGTTGACGAGCGGAGGGAGTCGTGTCCTTAGGCACAGTTCATATATGACAATTGTAAATTTTAATAATAGATCAATAAAAGAATACTGAGTTAAGAGATTAGTGAAAAAGATTAGCTTTGGATCCTCTCTTGAAAAAATATGAAAAAAGGAGTGGAAACTGGAAAACGTGCAATGCGATGGACGGTCATGTAGATAATATAGATTATAGAACATCAGGTTCCGTTGATTCAAATTTTGTAATAACCTTCCCCAAAAAATTCTGTATGCGCCTCTGCATGGACCGATAATGATAGCATGATTATTGAAATAGGCACAATAATAAGATAAACTATAATTCTATTTCTTTGTATTGTCACACTTATTCACTCTGCTGTACCGATCTAACCCGTTATCCAAGCATTTATGCATGCCATTTACTGTTTAGCAAGTTTCAAAACGCTGATGGTCGTAAGTATCAACCCACTGTTCAATGAATGGTTGTAGGGATGTTGCAGCGATATTTCGCTGGCACATGCAACATTGCAATGCGAGTTGCATTTATGTTGAAATAATATTCTTGCAACTGCTAATGACCGTTTTTTCTGATATATTTTTCCAAGTCTAAGAAAAATCTACCGAAAAGTTGAATAAAAAATTTTAAATTTTCTGTAGACGAAATTTTCATAAAACTATTTTTCGATACTTAACTGTAAATATAATAATAATGATGTTGAGAAATCTAAATTTTCTTGAAATATCAAAATTACTTTCAAAATGTCATTACTGCTTTGGGACTGAGTATAGAATTTTAAAAATATTGGAAGTATCTCGTTCTTATTTAATAAAACTTTGAATTATAGGTAAAAAGTAATATGGTTTTACTAACAGGCAACAGCTCAGAAAAAGAAACAAACAAAAATTAGTCAGGTTTTTTTTCGTTCAAGTTCAAAATTAAAATATTTACAAAAATCATTATTTTCACTCAAAATATTGATTTTTTTTTTTTAATAAAATCTATAAAATTTTAAAGAATTTATTCGGTAATCGGTACACATTTTTTTACCGATAGACACACAACATGTTTTCTTATTTAATCTTACTTAATTTAATTATTATGAATATGCTCCATAATAATTAGTTCTATGAATTAATACCTGATTAACGTTGAAATTATGACTGAAATGACTCTTTTTACATATAGAATGTCAAAAAATTTTTTTGTATTTTTATTTCATATAATTTGTGATTTTTGGTTACATAATCATAAATTCAAGCATCTCTATGTGTTACCTTACGTTCAGACAGTTGTATCTAGTTTTAAAACCGTTACTATACCTTCTATATTTTAGATTCTGAACTAGTGATTTTACCATGATGTTTATTTTTTTTATTGTTATTTTTTTCTATGAACACTTTTTTGTAACAAATACTTGTACAAAAATCTCGGTCAGAAATTTTTTTAAACCGAATTTGCCTCTAGTTGGTATTTTTAAGAGGTTTTTTAGAATTAAAGAAATTAGAATTTTTATTACAAATGAACACTTTAGAATTACGTAACATATCCTACTATGAAGGTATAAACATTAATAATTGAATATTTTTTTCAAAACTAAATTTTCGGACCTCCACCAACTTTTCAATATGGTCCAACAAAATTACCTTTAAACTTTAAAAGAATTAGAAAGTGTTTAACAGTGTTGATTACAATGATTACATTATTTTAACAGATTATTACTTCAGTACTACATAATATATCCTATTAAACAGGTATAAACATTAGTACTTGAATAATTTTCAAAATGAAATGTTAGACTTCCAACAACTTTCGAATTTGGTCCAACAAACTTACCTTTAATTTTTAAAAGAATCAGAAACTGTCAAATAAGGTAAATTAAATTTTTATTACGAACTATCACTTCAGCACTACATATTATATTTATCCTACTATACAGGTATTGTTGTATACGCTGCGACTATATATCGTGATGCAACAGACTAAAACACTCAAGACACTCGTAATAATAATGTTAAAAAGGAAAACTACATTAAATCTCGTATTTTATTTTCTCAAAGAAGTAAAAATACTGATAAGAGATTTTTTAAATAATGAATACTGAAAATATTTTTTTAAATATATATAAAACTTTATGTATTAAGAGTAAAACAGATTTAGCACTTAAAATTAAATCTATTCTAAAAATAAAAATAATAATAAATAACCTTAGTTCCAAAAAGAGGGTCTAGACTAGTGGTATCGAAAACTCGCTTTTACCAGTCCAAGCGAGCCTACTTATATAGACTCCACTCAAAATGAGTCTAAATCTGTGGATAAATCGAAAACTCGTTTCGACAGTATAAACATTAACAATTGAATACTTTTAAAAATTAAAAGTTTGGACTTCCAACATCTTTTGAATATGGTCCAAAAAACTTACTTTCACACCTTCACAGCTTCAAAAAGTGTCTAAGAAGGTTAATTACAATTATAAACTGGAATATCGCAAAATTTGTTTGAACGTATTTATCTAAATAACCGAGTCCAACAACCTTTTGTTACAATGATAATTGTATATTTGTTCTGGCACTACAAATTGAATTTTAGATTTCGATAAAAATTGAAAATTTTGCCTGAAATTTTCAAACAATTTTCAAAAGCGGTCCAATAAAATTAGTTTGAAAGTATTTATCAAAAAAATTGGATCTAACAACTTTTTTTACAATGAAAACTGATTTTTTGTTCTAGCACTGCAAGTCAAATTTTTAGATTTCGATAAAAATTGAAAATTTTCATTTTTCAATAGTTTAACAAACTTTTTTCCTTCGTATAAGGGTTTATTTACTTAGCACTACAATTTCGATACTTTACTTATTCCATATATTAAGAAGTTATGAAAAATATATAACTTATAATAACGATTCAACAAAGCAAATGGTATCTCATTCAATGAAAAAAAAAATACAGTCCAACAACCTTTATTAATTAATTTAGGAATTTTTTATCCTAACACTACAATCTACAATTTTAATATCATACGAATAAAACATTTTTATGACTATATTTAATATTATAATTATTATTGATGATTTTACTCATGCATATTTTCTGATGGAGAATCTACGTTATAACGATGCATTACATATTACTTAATAGTATCACTAATGAATGTATCAAAATGTAATTCTTATGGTTGTTGTTTTAAGTATATTTCCTACATTATCTTTATTAAGGATTTTAAGGAAAACATGGTGTTCAAAAAGAAATTATTATTAGAAGAATTGTTTATAAATACAATATTTGTAGATTTAATTAGTGTTACTTAAGGTTGTATTTTCCTTTATTGGCTATATTTCAAATTAAATTATATCACGCATTATATTTAGGACACTAGGTGGCTATAAGGTCTAAATATTATTTTTATTTTCGTCATGTGTTCATTTAACTTGTACTTTTACACTTTAAATGATTATTGATTTTTTAAATTTCTTCACTCACTGTGCAACCATATCG
This sequence comes from Stegophylla sp. TES_Ste_2020, assembly GCA_025469315.1. Classification (NCBI taxonomy): domain Eukaryota; kingdom Metazoa; phylum Arthropoda; class Insecta; order Hemiptera; family Aphididae; genus Stegophylla; species Stegophylla sp. TES_Ste_2020. The sequence continues at coordinate 14,075 of JAIPRM010005663.1, read as the reverse complement.
GTTAATATTTGTAAGGAAGAAATCGTGACATTATTAATAAAATATAATTTTATTAGCGATGATGGAAAGATGCCTGTATGGTCTTCCGTGGTGTATACTAATATATGCGAGGAGTTAAATAAGTGTTTTTGCTCATTATTTATTACCGGTTTTTCTGACCTAACTGATTATATTCTGAGTGGAGCGAAGAAGCTTATATTTTTACAATGGTCTTTATTTTTTTATTTTTCTGTAAACACTGGTCCAAAAATTTCGAATAACGACTTCGATGGTTGACAATTTCATGTAGTTGGTACTTTTAAGTGGGTATTTTTCAAATTTTTCATTGCTTTTTCCAAGCGAAAGGGAAAACTACCGGAAAATTGACAAAAAATGATTAAATTTGACATAATCTGAATTTTCATGAATTACACATGAATTACATGAATAATGAAATAGGCATGGTTTATTCTGTTATTAAATAATAGTATTGAACGAAATCGACGTTTGAAAATTATTAACTAAAAATTTGACTTGTAAAGCTAGAACAAAAAGGCAATTTTCTTTGTAAAAAAAAGTTGTTAGATTCAATATTTTTGTTAAATACGTTCCAACAAATTTTATTGGACAGCTTTTAAAAGTTGTTTGAAGATTTCATGCAAAATTTTCGATATTTATTGAAATCTAAAATTCGACTTTTAGTGCCAGAACAAAAATGCAATTATCGTTGTAAAAAAATATTGTTGGACTCGATTATTTTGATAAATACGTTCAAACAAATTTTTTGATATTTCAATATATAATTGTAATTACCCATCTTAGACACTTTCTACATGAAGCTATTAAAGTGTGAAAGCAAGTTTTTTGTACCATATTCAAAAGTTGTTGGAAGTTTTGAAATATTATCCAACGAATTCCAACAACTTTCCAACAATGTTCGATAGCTTTTTAAGAACGTTTTTATGTGTATAGATAAATTATATATCTTATATGTAGTGCTAGGCATGAACCTAGCACTACAAACTTTAGAGCCGAATAACTTTTAAAATACTTCCCAACAAATTCCAACAAGTCCGGGTAGAGTTTTTTGGAATGTTTTTTTTTAAGTTGTGCTAACTTTGTAGTGTTAGCTTCACGTAGGTGACAATCTCGGTTTTCCGGGACGTATGGCAACCCTAGTAATTTATTTATAAGCTTGTCCAAATTTCATTATTTTGTTTAATATTTCTGCATGATTGTTCAAATACAGAACAACTTACTATTTACATTTTGTTTCAAAACTATTTAAATAAAAAAAAATTTATCATAATCGATTCCGCCGAAAATTTATTCTGATAGTGGTCATTTTTGATAACGACCTACTGACACCATCAAATTTTAATATTATCAATTCCACCGGTATATTGTAATGAAAATATTCTCTCAGCAAATATTATTTCAACAGATCATAAACACGGATAGAATTATTATTATATACCAAATAAAACACAGTGACTTGGTATTAAGTTGTATAGGTACCTATACTTATAACGTGTTTGATTTGGAAATTTTCATAAAGCATATGCGAGACTAATTTTAATAGTTCCTCGTTTTTGGTTCTATTATTTTTGAAGCTATATTAAAAATCTAAAATCAATTCTACTTCAAGTTTTTATACGGCACATTTTATTGTTTTATGTGAATTTTTCGGTAGTTTTCCGTTACGTTTTGAAAAAGTAGATAGAGTTTTGAAAAAAATTGCCAACCAAAAGTACCAACTAGGAGCATTTTTTAATCTAAACATTTACTGGATAAACTTTCAGACCAGCATATATGTATATACACCTGAAAAAAAGTCGCACATACTTATAAACATACAAATAAATATCATTCTAAAAACATTAGTTTTTCCGCTTCACTCAGAACCCAGAAGCGGAAAAAATGCATGCAGATTTGTAAAATAAATATTTTTTACACTCCACACTCAGAATCTAAGATATTCAAAAGGATATATTTTGAAAAAAAGTTATTAGAAGGAGCCAAGGCCGTAACTAAAAATAAATTTCGGTGGTGGTCCAAAAAGATAAACCTTTTTTCTTTTGTTAAATTATATATTTTAATCGGGTTTTTGTCAATTTTACGATTTTTTTTGGGGTGGGGGCGAGGGAGGGGGTAATAGACCCATAGACCCCCTAATCACGGCCTTAGTACCTTGTGTATTTTTAATATTATAAAACACGAAAAATAAAATAAAATTATAAGAAAATATACGTAGGTAGGTAGGTATGTAAGAACATTTTTATCTCAAAATAAAAAATTTTCATTTTCATTTGATAAAATTATTATATTTCTAAAATTTAAGTTTCTAATAGGTATTTTATTTTAGATTCTGAGCGATAGCGAGGAATGTATTGGTTTTATAAATCTGTATGTTTTATTTCGTATGAATGTAATCACGAGTTCTGGTAGAGATATTGTTTCAAAAGTTTCGATCAGTAACTCTATAGATCAGAAATGTTTTCTATATGGTACTTTAAGAGGTCATTTTCTCAAATTCTCAGTACTTTTTCTTAGCGCATGTCGAACCTAACCAAAAATTGACAAAAAACAGAAAAAAAACGGCGTAACCCGAATTTTGGTTATTCAAAATTTTAGAAAAATTCCTAATATTAAATAAAAATGCAATTAAAACTTTATGGTAATTTAAATATGGACTGCAGACAATAATATGAAAAATATTTTTATGTCGGACTTTTTATACATACATTCTTTTTTTTTTTAGTATTAATTTAATCGTATATACTTATATAATTTTAAATATTTATTACACACTTTTCGTAATAATTAAATAAATAATCACAGTTATTTAACAGTAGTACATAATATTATTCGATAAAAATTTAAATACAATTTTTTTTTTTTATTCAGTATCTTATTTATATTTGTCGTTCGACAAGCAAAAAATTAGAAAAAAAAAAGAAACATTTGGTCATTGTTGAGGGTCGCCAACATTGCGAAAAAATTGCGACCAAAATGGGTCGTACCAAAAAACAAGTTTGGGAATCCCTACTAAAATAGGTATATGAATATAACATGGAAATCGGATTTCCCACTTAGATTTTACTATCATACGCACTCGGCGGGTCTGAGAAAAAATACCAAAATCAAAATAATAAACGTACATGTTTACAAAATCTTCATATAAAAAAGAAACAAAAATTTTTTTTTTTTTGAGAGGGTGTATGTGAATGTATGAACGAACGTGATGAGTGTGTGATGCAGTACTCGGGGTCGCGACCTCGAGATTGAAGTTATGTGTGAATTTAATTATGCTAAGTGTTGGTGCTCTGTCCGCCCCGCAGCAACACCGACAACGACGTGCCGACGGGACGACGGGGAGAGCCTTATTACTAAACAAGCCATATGGCTAGGCAGGACGTCGTTCACACGGGGGCACCCTCCCAAAGGACAAGAGTAAGCCGACCCGTATATATACTTGCCACGAACCGCAAAACAGTAACGCGCGCGAACCGGACACCGCGTCCGTGAGTCCAACGTCCCGGAAGACCGTGACGCCCCGCGCCGTCGTCGCGCGTATGGCCCGCCACGTCGAGAGTGTCCGGAGCGCGGTTCGCGGGCCCGCCGGCCTTTCGGCCCCCGCACACGGGCCGTTTAGGCCGGGAGCCGCAATCGCCTGGCCCAGGCCGTCGTTTACGGTTTCGCGCTCTGCCGGCGCACTCGGCACGACCGTCGCCGCCGCCGCTACCACCGACCGACAGATCTCACCCCTAATTCGAATATTTTGCTCGACTGCGTGACGCCGCCGAGAAGGGTTATCGCGTTCGTCGGTCTATGCGTGTACTCTACGTCAGTGTTTGCCAACTTCTTTACTCGCGAAACCTTTGCAGAAACATGAACATTTTACGGAACCCCCATTTTTTCCACGATAATACATTTTTTACACACGTTTTGTAACGTGGACAGTTGGACACTTTCGGTACAAAAAAGAGTGTCATTGACATAAAAAAAAGTAAATAAATAAAATACAGAAATAACGGTTTTTAAAATTGTATTTTCTTTATCACTATTATACAGTATTATTAATGTACATATCGAAACATAAATTTAATGTATATCTGTCATTATCTCTAAGTTAGATTTAATAAGAAGATTGGAATCTTTCCATGGTTTCCTTCATTAATGTTTTTAAATCTATAAATCTGGAGTTATTCCTGAAAGTTGGATTCATAAGTCCGGAGCCACGTACAATTGATTTTAAAACTTATTATTGGTCTTTTTATACGCCGAAAAACCAATTTCATACAAGTAGAAAATCGCAAATGTCTATAAAATAGTGACAGCCTTTATGGACAATTTTTCGTAATAGCTTCCCATGGCAATTCAGAACTCCTCAACCATAAGTTACTTGCACTTGATTTGCAATTCAGAAAAACATTTTATTTCAAGCAAACTTTCGTATTCAAGGAATAATTGTACTTTTAGATTTTTTTTTCAATTGAAAATGTGTTTTGTGCCCATAAAATATCATTATTTTCATTTATTCTTAGAAAGTAGAAAAGTAATCTAGCTTTTAAATGAATTTAATGGTCTTTTATTTTTATTTTGCATTTATCAGTGTCACTGAGCTCTCATTTTCATTCAAGAATTTATTCAGGTTAAAGAAACAACATTTTTCTTTACACATTTGATCCAAAATACCAACTTGAGTTGACGAGAGCTTAAAGAATCTTTAAGAATATTTTATCATAAAATAAGGAAACTACGATAAGAAAAGAAGCTATTCTGTGTTCGAATCATAATTCAAATCCAAAATATTATTGATTAATATTATTTCAAATTTTTCACGGAACCCTTGGTGCCAGTTCACGGAACCCTTAGGTTCTGCAGAACACCAGTTGGGAAACACTGTACTACTTGATAATAATGGCCTAGTTTACAATGTCAACACGATACGCATACTAAAGGTTTGTTGATACGGACTAAGGGGAACGGGTGTGGCTATTTATTAAGGGATTAAAAAGTATAGAATTTATATACACTAAAGTAAGATATGGATACATGGGTTGCTTCTATTTCCGGAATTAAATATTCATACTCGTCTCTTTTTGAAAATATTTTGAATATATTTGAATGATGTATCAACGAACTCCGGACACTAATCGGTGAAACTAGTGTCATGTTGCAGTATACTTCCGCCATATCGTAAAAAAAGCAAAATATAATGACCCAAGCACCAGTGATTTCGTAGAATTCATTTTTTGAATCAACCTCTGAACGTATTTGAATAAAAAAAATTTTAACACACATTTTAACGTACATATAAGAAAATTGGCCCAACATACTGTTTTGAAATTTGGTGGCTAGATAGAGAATTTCATTGCGAATATTTTGGTAAAATAAAGTTTCTTACACAAATAATTAAACATTTTACAAGGGTAAGACTGAAAAAAATTCAAAGAAAATACGGACAAATTTATCGAGTATTTTATTTCTAGATAACGGACCCTAAAAGGTAGGTATTGTTATTCGCTTATCTTATCCTACGTATTTTTCGATGCTAAATTTAATACGAAACAAGTCGGACGGTGTGACTTTTGACTGCCACCCAAATACATTTCTTAAGGCCGCGACGCCCTTATCAGTTATCACAGATTACATGGACTGCCATATATATGTTACGCTGAATTCGGCAACGCAAACACACAACACACAATATTCGGGTACCTACTCAACGTTACAACTCGACTTGACTCGAAAATTTTTTTATAAAATACACTACTCACCCAACACAATTAAATAACAGTAGTTATTTGTTAAACATATCTAACCTACTATTTTATATTTATATTATTAACTTCCTTCGTTCAGAATCGTTTTATTGAAGAAATTATTTATTGTTTCTTTAAAATTCAATACATTCGTCAAGAGTATCTCACCAATTATTTTTTATATGCTATGAAGTGTATAATTTTAAGTAAAACTAATGAAATCTATCAAAATATCAACTTTAAACAGTTTTAAAACAAAAACTTGCCTAACGATTTTCGAGATTTTTTCAATACCATTAAAAATACATATTAACATTTTTGTAGTAAATATTCAGCTTTTAATATCCATACATTAAAATTTTATAAAATAAAAACAAACAAAAAACGAGAAATTTCCGAAATTTTCAAAATGTCGTACTTACCTCAAAATTGGTCAAATGTCTTTGAAAATTGTATGACGTATGCATGTGATTATTTTTAGTATTTGTTAAAAGTTTCAAGTCTCTGTCTCAATTATTTGGGAAGTTATGTAAAAAAATAAAAAATAGAATTTACGAAAATTTGGGTTATGCCACTTTTACCGTTTTTTGTCAATTTTTGGGTAGTCAAGGCTTGCGTTAGAAAAAGTATAGAGAATTTGGTAAAATTACTTCTTAAAGTACCAACTAGACAACATTTCCGATCTATACAGTTACTGATCGAAACTTTTGGACCCGTTTCTCTAGTAGAAAAAGTGTTTCCATACATAAGAAAAAAAAAGGAAAAAGGAAAAATAACACATATTTGTAAGACCAATACATTTCTTGCAATCGCTCTGAATCTAAAATATACAGATTTTAAAAATAAATACAATCTTTGCTTCGCTCAGAATCTAAAAAATTAAAAATATAATAAAATAATTTTGCAACAAAACAATGTCTTTTATGTAGGTATGTGTTTAGTTCTTACCTACATATTAAATGACAATGTATTTATGTATTTATTAATTAAATTTATATTTATGTATTTATTAATTAAATTTATATTTATGTATTTATTAATTAAATCTAAAAAAAGTTGGCCTTGGGTAGCCCAAAAAAAAAAAAAAAATGTATAACAAAGACCAAGTAACTGAATGAAAAAGCATAATTAAAACATATATCGACATATAATTTAACAGTAGATCTTAACGCATAAAAAAAATAAACAATTGTAACACAACATTATAACATTTATAATTTACATAAATTTATTTTTGATGTTTATTTACTTTCACATTTCGATGTTCCTATTTGTGCAAGGATATGCCTATTATCATCAGTACTATCCACGTATATTATATAGTGCAAAGTATGTCCAGCTTTTTTTCTTATGATTTTTTTGAGTTTATAGTCTAAAAATCTGGTTTATGGAATATTATTTTATTATTCCACAGATTTTCTGTAGTTTCCCTTATTTTTAGAAAAACTGTCGATAACTTCGAAAAACTGACTTTTGTAAATTATTAATTCAACAAAATTTTCTACCAGTAAAACATGTGAGTACAGGTCCTAAATATTTTCGGTTAGAAAAACTAAATCCGAAAAAGAACAATATCAATGAGGCTACGATAAAAATATATTTACTGTAGTTTTACATAAATAAATAATAATAATTGTAATGATATTTGCTATTTTATAAAAATAAAAAAAAAACATTTTTTAACAACGTATTGAATTATTAGGGAGACACCACTGTCTTAAGTTTCCCAAGACTTACTTGCCACTGAAATTTATAATTCTGAAATATATATCATGTATATAAACGTCAAAAATAATTTTAAAATGTTACGAAAAACAAATGTCGGAAAGGATCCTGACCCCGTGGACCCCCCCTCAGATGTGGCCTTGGCCGGAGAAAGTTTATTCGTTAAAAAAATCGAAAAAGAAAATACGCACGTCTAAAAGCATAGGCGTTCTCACGAGGGGGGGAGATATAGGGGATAGATCCCCTCCCAAGATGAATTTTTAGATTCTGAGCAGAGGGAACAAGCTTATGATTTTACAATGATGTTAATTTTCTTTTTCTTTTTGTAAACACTTTTTCGAGTAAAAATACTTGTCCAAACATTTCGGTCAGTATAACTCTGTAGATCCGAAATTATACTCAAATGGTACTTTATAGAGGTAATTTTTAAAATTTCCCAATTCTTTTTTCAAAACCGTGGAAAATCTATCGAAAAATTGCCAAAAAACTGCAAAATATACAATTACCTGAATTTTTATAAAATTTAAAATTGCTTTTTAATATAACTTCAAAAATAATGCAGATAGAAATTTGAAACTTTTACCAGCTGCTAAAAATCGTCACGAGAATTTTATTTTTAAATTTCAATAAGATTAGATCAATCTTAATTAAGTTAGCATTTTTAAAATTTCGGAAATTTATCGTTTTTTGTTAGTTTTGATGTAATAAAACTTTTGGTTCTTGATTTTAAGACTTGAAAATTTAATATAATCTCACTCACATACATGTCTAATAGACCTGAACAAATCTCGAAAATCGTAAGTCAACTTTTTTCTCTATAACCGTTTGAAGTTAGAATTTTTTCTTCGTTACTTTTATCTATAATTATACACTTTAACGTACATAAAAGAAAATTATTTCAACCGATCTTTTTGAAACTTGTTATCTAGATAGAGAATTTCATTGCAAATATTTTGGTGTAATAAAATAATTTCTTACTGAAAAAAAATTAAACATTTTACAAAGGTTTGATTGATAAAAAATCGGAGAAAATACGTACAAATATTATGAGATATTTCTAGTTTATAAACACTCAAGAACGATGATAATGTTTTATCTCCATCTTTCGTATTTTTCAACGTTCAATGCGACGGTGTGAATTAAAATTCACGTGCATTAACAGTTTTCTAATTATTCTATTTTGAAAATTTAATATTTTCGTTTGTTATATTAAATACCTACTATTTCGAAGGTTCTTTACGTTGTTTATTGTGGCATACTGGTTAAGACATCAGATTTGAATGTGAGGGTTCCAGGTTCGAAAATTAAAAATTTTGCACTTTTTTCAACCATGACTGAACAAAGGCAAGGCAAGACGATAAAAATTAGTACTATTTATGTTATAATGTTATAGTATGTTATATGTTATCGTTGGATTACGATATTTAGTGCTGTTTTATTTTAATTTTATTATGATGTATTGATGTCAATATATTTTATTGTAATTTGAAATTATTTATGGTGTATTCATTAGGCGTAAGTGAATATAAATTAATCAATTTTCGTTTTTCGTAAATGTTGTATGTATTAAAACAATTTTTTGTTCAATGTTTAAGTTCAATTCTTCAAAACTGGTATTTATTATTGTGTATTAGTTGAAGTCACATTCAGAATCGTTTCATTTAAGACATCATTTATTACAATAAGTTCCGTGCTTATCAAATGAGTACATGTTTGCTTATTTATTTGATCTATGATATTTTCCAAAATAAGTTGATGAAAAAATTAGCTGAGTTTAGAGGCATATTAAATTAATGCATTTTTTTACTTGTGTTAAGGTTTTATAAGCTATTAAGTTTAGAGTTATCACTAAATTTAAATTTTTATACAAAATTTAATTCTATGGCCATGAGTGAGATTCAATGTCAAGTAGAGTAAAAGCAAAATGCAAGAAACTTTTAAATGTAAAATTGTCAAAAACTAGATTTATCCGGTTAGTTTTTTAGAAAAAAACTTGGCATGCCAAAAATAAGACTAAAACATTAGATTTTTTTTTAATAATAACGTTCTTAAGACATTATCATGACATGACTATTCATTAATAATGTTAAAAAGTAAATTTATTATAACTACATACATTTGATTATTTTTCTTAATTTAAGATCATTGTACTATTTTGAGCTGTCTTAATGAACTAACAATGTTTGCTATACGAAGAGAAGTGTCTATTGATTTTGAAATATACTTGATTTAACTGATAAGAATTCAGAAAAATCGATAGATTAATTTGGATTCGTCATTAACGTCATTGTCATTATAAAAAATGTACAATTTTAATGAAAATTACAATAAATATGTCTTGAAGTGATGATATTTAATTATTATATTAATATTCAATATTATAATACTGAAGGTTGTTATTGAGTTGTGAGGTAAAACCACTATTACTTACTTTATAAAAAAAATTTTCATCCCCCTCCATTGAAATATTCTGAGTACGTCACTGGACTAAAAGGCAGAGATTCCCAAACTGTAGGTTGCGATTGAATTTTTGGTGGGTCACATTAAATTTTAGTTTCTGAGTAAAGTGAAGAAGGTAGTTTTTACAATGATGTTTATTATTTTTCCGTAAATACTTTTACATTTTGAAATAGTTTACTAAAAGTTTCAATCAGTAGCTTTATTTTAGTACTAAGGTTGGTTATTATTCAAAATTCTCAATAGTTTTTCAACATTTTAGAAAAATTCCCAATATTAAACAAAAATGCAATTAAAACTTTATGATAATTAAAATACAGACTGTAGACAATAATATGAAAAATATTTTTATGTCGGACTTTTTATTTAATTCTCAGTACTTTCTCTTAGCGCATATCTAACCTAACCAAAAATTGACAAAAAACAGTAAAAAACGGTGTAACCCGAATTTTGGTTATTCAAAATTTTAGAAAAATTCCTTATAATAAACAAAAATGAAATTAAAACTTTATGGTAATTTAAATACAGATTGGAGACAATAATATGAAAAATGTTTTTATGTCGAACTTTTTATACATTTTTTTTTTTTTTCTAATATTAATTTAATCGTACAAACTTATATAATTTTAAATATTTATTACACAATTTTCGTAATAATTAAATAAATAATCACAGTTATTTAACAGTAGTACATAATATTATTCGATAAAAATTTAAATACAATTTTTTTTTTTATTCAGTACCTATCTTATTTATATTTGTCGTTCAACAAGCAAAAAATCAGAAAAAAAAAGGAACATTTGGTCATTGTTGAGAGTCGCCAACATTGCGAAAAAATTGCGACCAAAATGGGTCGTACCAAAAAACAAGTTTGGGAATCCCTACTAAAATAGGATATGAATATATCATGGAAATCGGATTTCCGACTTAGATTTTACTATCATACGCACTCGGCGGGTCTGAGAAAAAAAACCAAAATCAAAATAATAAACGTACATGTTCACAAAATATGAATGTAAAAAAAAGGAACAAAAATTTTTTTTTTTTTTTTCGAGAGGGTGTATGTGAATGTGTGAACGAACGTGATGTGTGAACTCCGTTGAGGTCAACCTCGAGTTGAAGTTACGTGAATTTACTAAATTATGCTAATGGTGCTCTGGCCGCCCGGCTGGTAACATCGACAACGACGTGCCGGGACGGAGGGGAGCCTTATTACTAAACAAGCCATATGGCTAAGTAGGACGTCGTTGACACGGGGCACCCTCCCGATGTACAAGAGTCGGCCGGGCCGTATATATACTTGCCGTGAACCGTGAAACGGTGACGCGCGCGAACCGTGCACCGCATCCGTGATTCCAACGGACCGGAGGCCCGCGACGCCCCGCGCCGTCGTCGCGCGTACGGCCTGTCACGTGGAGATCGTCCTGAGCGCGGCTCGCAGGCCCGCCGGCCTTACGGCCCCCGCACACGGGCCGTTTAGGTTTGGAGTCGCAATCGCCGGGCCCCGCCCGTCATTTACGGTTTCGCGCTCTGCCGTCGCACTCGGCACGACCGCCGCCCGCCACCACGTTCCGGGCGCCAGAGCTCGCCGCTTATTCGAATTTTTTGACCGACTGCGCGACGCCGCCGAGGTGGGTATCGCGTTCGTCGGTCCATGCGTGTATACTACGTCAGTGTTTCCCGACTTCTTTTACTCACGAAACCTTTGCAGAAACATGAACATTTTGCGGAACTCCCATTTTTTACACACGTTGTAACACTTGTAACGTGGACAGTTGAACACTTTCGGCACAAAAAAGAGTGTCATTGACATAAAAAAATAAATAAATAAAATACAGGAATAACGGTTTTTAAAATTGTATTTTGTTTATCACCATTAGCGTAATTAGGAAAAAATACTTGGGGGGGAGGGCTAAAATGTTTATTTATTGATTTAGCCCCTGTAAAGTACATTAATCTTAAGCAATTTTTAAAAAAATCTGGGGAGCTATATGTGGTTTTGAGGGGGCTTATTTTACCCAAGCCCCCACCTAAATACGCCTATGTTTATCAATATTATACAGTGTAATAATGGCCTAATTTAAAGTGCGATTTCTATGATGCATCAGACGTATGCAGCTAACGCAATGCGTCTGACGCAGTATACTGCTTTAACGAAACGTAATGGTGGATGTTTCCTATGACGCGTCATAAGCTTTGCGGCGGCCGTCCGCCGCAAGAGCCGCGCGGGACGACCGGTCGCGGATAGCTGTGTAGACGCAGCCGCAAACGCGTTCGTATGAAAATGGCCATATCAAAAGTTCTTTTTTCAGTCCTTTTTTCAATCAGGTCTAGGATATAATTAAACTGGTCTACGTTCAACCGAAAAAAATCCCGGAATTTCTTGTCGTCATGTATTAAATGACGATTAATTAGCATTGAAAAAAAACCTTCTTCTTGTCTTGACAAAAGCAAGGGATGCTCGATTGTATTTTCCTGTTCTTCTTCCTCGATTTCTTCGAGAAACAGGTATGATAATAACTCAGATTGACTCGTCTTAAAAATAAGAAAATGGTCTACTACACACCAATGAACACAAACGACTGACCGATCAAAGAAAAAATTTCTTGATAGACGCGCGCGTCAGACGCTTTGCGTTAACCGCATACGTCTGACGCGTCATAGGAATCGCACTTTTACAATGTCAACTTGATACGCATACTAAAGGTTTGATAAGGATTAACGGGTGCGGCTATTTATTAAGGGGCAATTTATATACACTAAAGTAAGATATGAATACATGGGTTGCTTATATTTCTGGAATTAAATATTCATACTCTTTTTTTTTTTTTTTTTTTTTAATATTTTGAATACATTTGAATGTTTTTTTGACATAACTTCCAAAATAATGGAGCTAGAAAGTTGAAACTTTCACCAACTACTAAAAATAGTCACTCGCACACCTCATAAAATTTTCAAAAACATTTGACCAATTTTGGGGTAAGTACGACATTTTGAAAATTTCGGAAATTTCTCGTTTTTTATTAGTTTTTAATTCATAAAATTTTAATGTATATCTATACATTAAAATTTTATGATATTAAGAGATAGATATTAAGAGCTGAAAATTTAATACAAAACATATTCATATGTATTTATAACAGTACTCAAAAAATCTCGAAAATTGTTAGTCAAGTTTTTTTTTTACAACTGTTTAAACTTGGAATTTTGACAGAATTCATAAGTTTTACTTAAAATTACACACTTAAACGCATATAAAAAATAATTGGTTCAGCCGATCTTTACGAAACTTAGTACATAGATAAAAAATTACAAGACGAATGTTTTGATGTAATAATTTTTTTTACAGACGAATAATTGAAAATTTTATAAGGTTTTTATTAAAGAAAAATAAACTGAAATAATTATTATCATAAAATCAATTTTAGTTATTTAATAATAACTTCCAAAATAATAGAGATAAAGGCTTAAAACTTTCATTAACTACTAAAAATAGTCATGCACATACCTCATAAAAATTTGAGTTGCTTTTATTTCTGGGATTAAATATTCATGCAAATATTTTGAATACATTTGAATGATATATCAACAAACTCCGGATACCAACCGGTGAAACTAGTGCCATGTTGCGGTGTACTTCCGTAATATCGTCGAAACAGAAAAATATAATGACCCAAGCACCAGTGATTTCGTAGAATTCATTTTTTGAATTAACCACTGAACGTATTTAAATAAAAAAATTTTTGTTAGAAAGATGAAAAAATTCTATAGAGCGCTTGTTTTGTCTATTTTTAAGCTACTTTCTTATATTTTATACACCTTGATTTAAATTTACTATTTATATCTACAGTCTGTAGGCTATAATATGCCTTACCGTGTATTACAAGAAATATAACTAATATAAAGATTTGATGAGAAATAATGTAACATGAAAAATATTTTAATCGTAAAATCTAAAATACTCAATATTCATCATCACTAATAAATTATTACTACGGCTATAAATACCTACTAATAATATGCGCTTAGCAGTTTGCTAAACATTTGAATTTTTTAAATGGAAAAAAATAAATACCTAAATAAAACAAAAATAACTTGTCACTTATTGTTTTTAACGAGTTAAAGTTAGATTATTTTACATATTTA
>JAIPRM010005662.1:0-20120 GCA_025469315.1 Stegophylla sp. TES_Ste_2020 | reverse complement strand
CAAAATTTGACAAAAACGACTCGGAAACCATCATTTTTTGATCCGAATTTTATGAAAATTTAAACATAGATAGAAAATCCTATAAAAAAAATTTTGGTGCAAGAAAATTTTGAAAATGTGAAAAAAAATTTTTGACATTTTTTGAAAATTTTTTTTTCTTGTTTATTTTTTATATTATTAACTTCCCTCGTTCACAATCGTTTTATTTGAAGAAATGATTTACCGTTTCTTTAAACTTAAATACACCCGTCAAGAGAATTCCACCCGTCGTGCGAAGTATGTCCGGCTTTTGCATATTATTTTGAATATTATTTATTTGGTTACTATAGATAATGTTTGTGATACGATTGTTAGCAACCAATTAAATTATTATGACGAGAAAAGTAATAGTTACCGTACCCATGACAATAAAAAAGCATAATTTATAAAAAAAAAACAGAACATACTTCGCATCATAGATATTCTTCACTCCTTAGGCTGGATGCTCTTGGTGGGTTTATTGTATTTCAAAGAAGCAATAAATTATTTTTTCAATAAGGCGATTCTGGCAGGGCTTCAGTTTATTCAATACAAATTAATTTAAAAATTATTAAGTCTGTTTGTGCAACAAAATTTTTTTTTCACTCAGCCAGTTTTATATTCCACTATTTAACTGAAAACTGGGGGAAAAAGTCTGAGAAGAAAAAAAAGTACAAAAAAAAAAAAAATTGCCGAACATTTTTGGATTAAAAAAAAAGATAGTTTCTGAGACAATTTCATCAAATTTTAGGTAGTTTTTCCCAAATTTTGGGAAAACTATAGAGAATTTTGAAAAATGACTTCTTAAAAGTACAATCCAGAGGTGAATTGTAATTCAAAAATATTAGCGAAAAAAGTTTTACAGAAATAAAATAAAAGTAAAAAATAGACATCATTTTATAAACATTAGCTTCTTTGTTCCACTCAGAATTTAAATGAAATAAATGTATGTTTGCATGTAATTACTATGTATATTGTAATCAGTAACTACTGAACGAATTTTATTCAGACTTGCACTAGTAGATAGTAGATCGGGTATTTAATGAGAACGAAATGTTAAAACTGGGAACTGTCGAACAGCTGATAATAGCTAGTATTACTATAGTTATAGCAGCCAGTGAAGGTACCTACGTTTATATTATACCTAGTGGGAATGGGATTCGATAATGGGACTCGGTGGAGAGAAAGAGACACAGAGAGAATATGTTTAACACAATAATAGAGAATTTGTCGAATGACTCATTCATAGGTTTAAACATGATGATAGCGCGGGAACAACAGACGACTTTTTGAGTGTACGGGCTGATGTACATTAAATATATAATATATCAAAGCCAGTAAGTATAGTCTACGAGCAAGTTACAATTTTTTTCGAACTCGCTTTTTATTACTAGTTTAAGTTAGGTACAACTTAACTAGAAAAATAGTAACTTTACCAAGTTAGAAAAAAGTTACTTTTGTCAAATGACAATTAAAATTTTTGATGATAGTACATTATGCAGTAAAGAATTATTCCAAAGTAATAATGCTTTAGTGTTTTCCAAAATTCATTTAATGACTATGAATATATTCTTTAAAAATGCCACAACTCAAGTAGGCATAAACAATTTTAATATGAGATAAAAAATAACTTAATGTGATTATAAAAAAAAAAAAAAACTAATTGATAAGTTACTTCATATTGTGGAAACAAATTTAACTCTTTAAATCGGAAATAAATTTAAAAAAAAAACTCGTTAAATAACTTAATTAAAAGTAACTTAACTTCTAACTTCTAACTTAATAACTCGATATTGTCTAGTCTTGAAATATACACCTATATATTTAAATGGGTCATGGTTGTAAAAATGGAATTTTAGCTTTGACAATGGTTGGCGATTCTCTCCAGAAGTATTCCACGGTGAAATTCAATAACAGAGAAGACGTTCGGAACGTGTATAAATAAATATTGTATTTTAAACGTTATGTTATCTGCGCAAAGTGTGTCTCATTAAAAACGTTGAGAATAGACGAAATATAAAATAAAATTATATATATTAAAACAAAAAAACTTTTATTTTTATTTTTCGTTTATTTTTACGTTATTACTTTCTGGCAACCGTAGACTAATGAAGACGTTTGATATGCTCTCTAGATAAATTACGGACATTTCGCTTTATTTATTTTTTCACGCTTGTAAAATACAAACAATGAGATGTGCAGAACATACAAAACTTTTAAAAATCCAATTAGTTTCGGCCTTTTTCTTATACTCCCGGTCTTTCCGCCAGATTTTCAATATGAATTCATTCCTTTCAATAACATTCTCCGGCCATGGTTTGTGTTTCATAATGAATAATGCGACAATTGTTGCTGCAGTGATCCATAAAAGATTTTTTTTCTTTTCCTTAAAAAAATAAAATAATAATAATAATAATAAGTGTTTTACCTTTTCATGACAAATCAAATTGGTACGAATCGCGATATTTATATTCCCCTGAAATAATATTTCTGGTGCCTTTTGATTTTAAATTGGATTCGAAATCGAAATTATATTTTTTATTTGGTTTATAATAATTAAACAATACTGATAGCTGTTGATACATGCGCTACAGTACCAATGTTGCTTATTCATGTTAATGTATAATATTATAATTGTAATAGTAACAATTAGTACCTTTAAGAAATATAGTCTATAATACTAAATGCATTATGAAAAATTACAATATACTTCATGAAATCATGTTATTTAAATAATGGGATCTGCATAACAAACGTTTAACAATTAACATCTAATACAAATAAAAATTATTAGTAATATAATAACAAATAATGCATAACGAAGTTTTATGGAATTGCATTTAAACATTGATACGTCATGTTGATGAACTTATTTATTTTTGCTACACACAGAATATAAATATCTGCAAATATACGATATGTTGAAATTCGAGACGGCAGTTCGGTAAATGTAATTCAATTAGTGGAATAAAATAATGAGAGAAAATAGTTTTTTCACAATTTCAACAATAATTTAAAGTAACATACATCTGAATTATCTAGAAACTATGATAGTGTAATTATATGGAGGCATTTTAGACATGTGCCTACAGTGGCATACTTGCACATCATTAGGGGCGGCAAATTTGTAAAAGCCATTTTTTTTTTTTTTTTTTTTTATTGATTGATATTAATATAATATAATATCTGTATTGACTCTTAAGCGTTTATTATTTTTTTTATTGCAAAATATGTAATATACATATCACACACAACAGGCATCAGGATTTCTGTGTAAATTTTTGACAAAAAAATCGTAGTCCTTGTATAAAAAAAAATCATCATCTCTCCCCGTCAGCGATAGATTTACGAATATTTTATCGACCGCTGTTTCCAAACATCTACAGAACGTATTAAAAATGAAAATCATTAAAAAATCAATCAAAACTACTTAAAAATATTATTTTAGATATTCAAAATAACTTCAATTATTCTGAATTCAGTCGATGCGTTAATGTGTTGATGTAAAAAAATCGTATAATAATATTATTTTTATTATTATGTATGAATGTCTATTTTATTACTATTTATTTAAACTACAAGTCACGTTATTTCTATTACTTCTTTTACATCGATGTTACATAATATTTAATTTATTTATAATTTAGCACATTAGGTCGGTGATTTTTCACAGGCTTACGAGCGGTTAACTGGTAAATATGCCAATGAGAAACTATGTACCGTTTTTGTAGTCGGTGTTCAACGGTGGAAAAAAATATTATCACGTTGCTGTTTATATGTTTAATTACAAGGTAGGAAAATTATTTAAATAGGTAGATGAAGCCGTTTCCGGAAGCTTAAACATGTCGTTGACGACGATTTAAGAATTATTATTATTATATTATTGTTTGTTTACTTGCGCAGATGACAATGGGCTCTAGTTTATTGCAATTTCAGATGATATTATCATTTCACTTGGAGATTATTCACCTATTTCCCGAATAAAACACACGAAACGCATTACATTTTCTCCTGACGATTTCTATATCGTAATAATTGTTAATTCTATTAATTGAGTCGTTATTCGTTAATCGCGCTGCACAGTGTAACGAGCGAGTTCCATTGTACGTGAATATTTTAAAGGATTGTTCGAGGCTTACCTTATTATATTATGCTCCTTGTATTCCAAAATAAACCCATTCACCTTATCTCCAGTGCCAATGCTGCAGTGTTTAGAGAAGCTAATCCGTACTGGATTACCTGGACGAAAGTTTTGTCCTTAAATAATTAAACCCTCGTCCCAGTTGATCGCACACCGTCTTCTATATTCCCTTGCTTCCTCCACTCGACATATTAAATTACAGTCAATTAAAACTCCTTAACTGCGTTTTATTATAATTCGAAATTTGACGTTTTTATTGAAACAACTAACGATTCGATTATTCAAGTGGCCGGTAAAGTCGTAAATATGTGGACAAACGAATAATTCGAATACGATTATACCGCGATTTCATACTAACTCGGGGTAATTTATTGTTACATTTCACTGCAGGGCTTGAACGACCTTGTTGTCAATATTACTTATTCCTGCAATTAGTAAATGTAATTTTTTGGATTCTGAACGAAGTGAAGAAGCTAGTGTTTTTACAATGATGTTTATTTATTTTTCTGTGTACAACTTTTCATATAGAAATACTTATCCAAAAGTTTCGATCAATAACTTTTTGAAACCGGATTTGCCTCTAGATTGTATTTTAAAGAGGTCATTTTTTGAATTTCTCAATTCTTCAGTGTTTTTTTTTGGAAAAAACTACCCAAAATTTGACAAAAATGACTCGGAAACCATCATTTTTTGATCCGAATTTTATGAAAATCTAATATAGATAGAAAATCATATAAGAAAGATATTGACTCAAGAAAATTTTGAAAATGTGAAAAAAAAATTTTGGACATTTTTCTGACATTTTTTTTTGTCATTTACTTTTTATATTATTAACTTCCCTCGTTCAGAATCGTTTTATTGAAGAAATGATTTATCGTTTCTTTAAAATTAAATTCACCAGTCAATGGAATTCCACCCATCGTGCGAAGTATTTCCGTATTTTTTATTTATTATTATTTTTTTTTTTATGTACAGTAGAAACTGTTTATACCTGTTGACATTCAAGGGACGAGTCTTGGTTTACCATTATAACTAATATATAACCGACATAAAAACCGATAGTAACCAAGATAATAAAAAAAAAAATTTAATTATGATTGCATATATTTTATATGAACATATCATTATTTATTACAAATGTAATCAATTTTTATTCCAAAATCGTGACTAAAATCCATGCAATATACAGTATAGTTCAATAATTTACCATTGTTAATTATTTAGTTTTCTTAAAAAACATCACAAAATTTAGATAATTAAATTGTCTATTATTTATAATCTTGGTTTGTAACACTTTTGTTCTCATATTATCTTCAATAATTAATGTAATTTTAACTTATAAAATTAAATAATGCTACTAAATATAAATTATCACTATATTATTATTACCTATTATATTTATTAGTATCATTATAGATTATCACTAAAAATAAAATAAAGAAAAGTTCGAAAATAATTCACACCGTGTATATATATTTCGTTTACCGAGTAGGATATTTTTGGTGGATGTATTGAATTTTAAAGAAACGATAAATCATAATAAAATGGTTCTGAGCAGAGGTTAATTTATTATACAATAAATATTTGCGGTCTCTAATCTAACCTAATTAAAAACAAATATTAATTGACTATTTTGTTACCATGGTCACAATGGTGAACAAATTATTAAATATAAAAGCACAAAATATAATATTATAAAATGTAAATATTAATTAAATAATTGAAGAAGATTTAAAATTTATTTTTTAACAAAATTAACAAAAAAAAAACGTTATTCCACCATCACTGAATTCCCCCATGTGCAGTACCTAGGGAGAATTCATCACCAGTAGGGAACCACTGATATAATATAAGATTTTTTCCGAGACTTTCAACTTAAGGTCATGATAACCAGTATCATTATTAACGGATTCTACTATATGTATATGTAGTATCGGCATTACATATATATAATTTTCAATATCGAATTATTATTATTATTATTACACGAGTTGGTGATTTTTTTTTTTTAATTCTCTAAATGCGTGGAATATATTTTGTTTTTCATCTTTTATTATTTATTATTATTATTTTTTATATTAAAAAAAAATAATAATAATAATAATAAAAAACCCTGACGGAGGCAGGAAATTAAATCGAATGCTAGCTGTCGGCGCAAATTAATAATTGCGCTTGTCCTCTTTCACTGCGCCAATTCTCTTTGCGCCGAGTTTGTGTTTCGCATATACGATTGCCTTTGACGCCAATTTGATTTACGGTCGAAATCCCATTCTTATCGTGTCCCGATTTTTGTTTTTTCCCCACGCACGCACACACACACACACACACACACGAGCTAACGCGTACGTATATATTTATTTCCCGTCCTCGTATTCTTTCGCGTCCGCGACCTGGTCCGAAATTTAATTATCAATCATCCCCCCCCACCACGGCCGTGGGTTGAACAAATAAAACAATACAAACACGGTGGAAATATTTTAATCTCGAGTCCAAACACAGTGGGCCCGCGAAGAGGTGCTCGAAATGGCGGGATGGCGGGGCGGCGGGGATATATGAACGCGTTGCGAAAAAACGAATTCCATTCCATTTGAAGTGCACCGCAAAACGCTAATATTAAATTTACGAGGCGATTTTTCGGGTCGCTGGGGATTTTACAATAGCACTAGCTGATTATTCGCGTGCGCACGCCATTCCGATATTACACGTGTCGTCAAAACGGCGTCGAAGGGAACGAGAAAACTGTTGTATCTACCTACCTGCATGATAATATTATACGGGTTCACAATCGGTTCTAATATTCTAATCGATCGACAGAATGGGCGGGACCCGTTTCCACCAAAAATGCACCTTTCTCTTTTCCACCAATTCTCTTTTCCACCAAAATGCATCTTTTCCTTTTCCACCAATACCCTTTTCCACCAGTACTCTTTTACCAACACAAATATGAATATTCATTTATATTTTACACAATATAATATTTATATTTTTTTATCAATGTACATACATAATAAATAATTAATATTGTGTATCCACGCCATTCTTGACATTAATAATTATTCCGAATAGTCGGCATTCTACTGTAAAATAGCACACAAATAACTTGTTAATGTTGCCATGATACTTTAATATTATTTATCAATTTGTGAAATTTTCAAAATATTTTGTACACTTAGACATATTGAAACGTTATCAATATCATCGAAAAATCGCCACTCTTTTGTATTTTCGACGTACTAGATATATTGCGTGTATACAATTTAGAAAATATAATATTATGAAAGGCGTGCTTAGGATTTTAATATTTATACACTTTTAGTATGTGTATAACAGTATTAAAAGATGGTGAAAAAACGTATTGCAGATTCATGAAAATATGGCAACATTGCATCAAAATATTAGGTAAAAAACGAACGGAATCGTAAACCTTAAATTTTGCACTATTCCATATGCTGATAAGGACCGTACGGAATCGTGCTATACCCGAAAAAAACTCTGTGGCCCCTTTTTACTTGTGGCTTGAGGCTACAGCCCCCATACCCCTAGTCACCACCTCAATCGAGCCCTTACTTCAGCTGTGAATATAATAGTAAACTCGACTCGTATACCGACTGATGATAATGATAATTTTTTAGAGCGAGACCTGTGGTTACTGCAAACCAATTAATTACGCTCCCGGTAAAATTCGTTTTCCTACTTGGTTATAATTTTTTTTATTCAAATGTTTTTATTTTAAAAATCGTGTTCAGAGAAAAGAGAACGGTTGAGAAATATCGCATAGCTTAACGTGTTGAATCGAGAGTTCGCAGAGTAACACTATTTCGCTTTTATTATACCCAATATCATACTCTATATATATATATGCGATTACGTTCTCCTTTACCGACTCGATCGCTGGGCAGATCGCGGAACAACACGTATTTTTCTCCGAACTCACGCACGTGCGGCTTTTTCTTTTCCGCCCGAGTCCCCCCGCCAAGTAGATTATTTTTCGTATAAATCGAATAACGTCGGGCCGCATCGTTCGATCGTTCATCTTTTGCTCCGTGTAACGCGAAGATATTATAATAACAAGATTTACTGAAATTCTTTTCCTCTCGGTCGCCGCGGAAGTGCAATTCCTTGTTCTTTCTTCCGACGCCGCCGTGGCGATGTGTATCGTTTTCCGGTCACGTTTCCGGTCGTTTCGTTTCGTTTTCATTCGAAATATGCCTACGCGAGACACTGCGCGTCGAATCCGGCAGTGGCGTTTTTTTAAAGGTGACGATTGGGGCAACTGCCCTCTCCCCTCGTATCGTATTTACGTATCGTACAGATCAAGAACGGGCCGGTTTAAAAATATAAGCTGGTGTTCAATATAAAATACGTAATGCAAAGTAAAGTATAGACAAGAAAGCCAGACATACTTTGCACCATGGGTATTCTTCGTTCTTCGGGTCAAATACACTCGGTGTGGGTATGTTGAATTTTAAAGAAACCAAAAATCATTGTTTCGATGCTACGATTCTTTGAGAACTAGTTTAATAATATAAAGAACCATAAAAGTCGTTATTTTCAACACACCCACCGAGAGTACAAAGAGTGTTAATAAAAATAAAAAACCTGTGAGCAGTAGTGCTCCATATCACTAGATGAAGATAGATCACTCCATTCTATTTTATACTTATATTTTTTATTCAAAATTTTAAATACTTTTGTTTTAAAATCTTTTGTGTTGTGAGATTTCAAAAACAATGATAATAATTAATAAATATTAAAGAAACATAAGTCTCAGTAGAAACTGGCTTGCGCTATTTAATAATAATAATACTAGTAATACTAGTAAAATAATAAAATAGTAAATACTATTTTTCTAAATCGATAATTTACAAATATTTCATAACAAACTTTTTTTCTTAAGCTATTGTAATCATGTGTTAACATTGACATTAACATATTATATGTGTTGGAAGAATATTTTGACCAAATTTAATCTCTAGTTCTTCACTTGTTGTTAACATGTTTCACTCATAAATAATATAACACAATAAACAAAGCTCCATAAATCGGGAAAAAAACATAACATATTGTTATGTAAACATGGTGTGAGAAGGAATTGAATGTTTAAAGTATCAAAATTTATTGGATGAAAAGTGGGTATTTAATAGATTTAATATAATCTCGATTAATATTTCCTTAAAACTGTATTGTTAGTTCAGTGGAAAATATTATATAATGTTCTTTCACATGTGACAATATTATGTTATCTTGAGTAAATTGCTGGCTGCTCTCATTTGCGGATAGCTCGCTGTAATTTTAAAATGTAATTTAATGTTTTCATAATACTTTTACAGATATACTTAGTTTATAAGTACAATAATGTATTTAAAAGTCATAGTATCACATTAATATCAAGTCATCGATAGCAAACATTTTTGATCGGTTTAGACAAGTTTAAAAACCGTTTTTAATAATTTTGACAACACCTGCAGTCATATATCCTACCAAAACTCGATATCATGTCGCGAAAGCTCATTTCGAGTCGGTTCACTTTTGCAAGTAATACAAATCCAAAGCTCGGCGTTGAATAACTTTAAAAGTTAAAATCTAAGTTATATATTTTCACACATTTTAAAATACACAGTTAAAAAATATATAAAATGTAAAAAATAACTCAATACCTTACTAACCTTAAATATTATATTCCCTTTATTTAAATTGAACTATTTTTGAACATTGAAGTTATTTACGGTTTTTGTAATCACGAATTTATTTTCGAGTTCAATTCTAATCCATAAAAATTCGACATAATTTTACGTAAATATTTTCGCAATATTTTTTCCGGGGTGTTCGATTGAAAAATAACTTTACCCTTAACTTGTTTGTTATTTTTTTGAAAATTTATATTAATAAACTTAGTAATTCTAATTAATTTTCACTTTCATTTATTGACTTTGAGTTAAGATAAGCTCGAATTGAGGGAGGTGCCAAGGGCCCGCGAAAATTATGAAGAAATAACGTAGTCTTGTATTCCGTGTAAATGGTAAAATAACATTAAAAAATTCAAAGTTACATTATTTGTATTCTTTTATTTTTCCTGAATAATTTAATTACCAAATTTTGACTTTTGTTATTTGTGTATTAATGATTTTTATACCTTATATATTATGTTCTATTAATAAACTTTCTAATTTTACTATGGTAATATTAATAATAATTAATGATAATTGCTAGGGATGTCTCATATAGCAGAAGACTATAATATAAAAAGCCAAGCATACTTCGCACTATAGACGAAAATACGGATTAGCCAGTCAGGTCATGATCTGACCTTATACTGACTGGATATCAATTTATCATAGTAGAATTTAAAATAAAAATTAAATACTTAACTTCATCATCTAAAATGCCTACAATGTTTTGTATAAATAAATATGTACGAGTAAACGTAATGCATATTGTAGTAACTTCTATATTTTAAGCATTAAGGATATAAGTAACTTTTTAAAATTTTGTTCTGATTGTTTTATATAATAATAATTTAGCATGTCATTTAATAAATCAAAAATATTTTAAAATGCTTAATTACTTTCTTTTTTAATTCTTTATTTTTTACTAGACCTATCAATGAGATAAATTAAATATAATATAATCAATATTAGAAAATGCCCGCACAGAGAAAGGCATATCGGGATTTTCCCGGTATCCACCCCTGATTATAAATTTAGTTATTGTTATTTAATTTTATGGTACAATTAAATTTTTTATCTGTTATTTAACGATTTACGTGAATCAGTGAAAAAAATTGTATTATTTGCATTAAAAAAAAAAAAAAAGGTAAATTACTGTATTAAATTGTAATTAGAATTATTTTTCATATTTATCACTTAATCTGTCCTAAAAAAATCATCTAATATCACCTATGCTTCACACCATGGGTATTCTTGGTTCCAAGGGGTGGGATGCTCTTGGTGGGTGCATTGTATTTGAAAGAAATTATAAATTATTTTTTCAATAAAATACTCTGAGCAGAGCTTCAATCAAAACAACTTAAATTCTCTCGTGATACTGACAATATCGTCACCAGAAAATTACATTTTCCAATCAATTTGATTTTGATCAGACCACCAAACAATTTGCATCCTTAAAAGCATTAATAAATGTTTTGAATAATAAAAGAAAAAAAAGATATGTTAATTCCTAAATAAAAGGAGTATTCAAGTTCTATATTTATACAAATTTCATTTGTTGTAATAAATAAACATTATTTTAGAAAAAAAAATACCATTTTTATGATAAAAACTATTCTTGGGACCCACCAAAATATCTCATCCCAAATAGGTATGATCCGAACCTGTTTAGGGTCAGTTAATAGTGTTGAAAGATTGATTTAATTTTAACTAGTTGAAAAAAACCGATGACCTACAACCTACGCTGTAGTTCTGTGCGGATACGCTTCGGACGGCTATCGCGCGCTGTCAATAATATAATAATATTATTATTTGGATTTAATATAATATCTGCGGGGGCTCGTTTCGTGATGTGGGGACAGTATACGCGATGCGGTGTGACGGCAGCTGTGGTGGTGGTGGTCGCGTCCGTGAGTGAAATAATTATATTCGAAAACGTCATGTGAAATTCATTTCGAGCTCAGCGCTCGAATAAGGTTATAATATAATATATCCGTGATGGCAATAAATCTCGATCCGATTTTTTACGGTCGGTACGTGGTCGTCATTCCAAGAGAGACGGAAAAAAGAAAAGAAGAGACGACGGCGATGAAGGAAAGAGAGACGGAGAAAAATATATAGCAATCGTCGGCGTTGTCGTCTCCTCCGTCACGCAGCAACGGCAGCCGTGTCTTTTAATAATATTATTTCTCGACTTGTGACGTCCATCATTCAACGATACATACACGACGCGATAACCGTCGTTCGTGGTACGTCGCACGGAGTCGAGGGGGGGACTTTGTCGTCGTCGTTCGTGGTGTGTCTGCGGCGAGAGCGCAGAAATAATCGAATAACACGCCGCGCCGCGGTGGCAGAGGAATTCGCGCGGTGGACTTATAATTCAATAACGGTTTCCCCCGTTTGAATGGACGTGATCCAAATAGAAATGATACATAAACGTCGAGACGAAAATACCTGATGCCCTCCCCTCGTCCTCGTCACCCGCCACCCGAACGGTGATTTATATTTTCTATATAATAATATTATTCGACGTCCGCCGCCGCGCCGTGCTTTGCTGCACATCTGTATTGGGCGGCGAACGACGCGACGACTGCTGCTGCTGGCGGACCGTCATATAATTTTATTGTTATCACAATTTACTGTTCAAATTATAATAAAAATTGTATTTGGTTTTGAGAACTCTAAAACAATGCTTTCCGAGCACAAAATTCATTTCTTGCTTGTATTAATTAAAGAATTTTTTTTTCCAGCTTTTATTTTGCATTTTTGGAATTTTCTCAAACTATTTGGATTTTTAATGATTCTCACGGAATCACTTCCCGCTCGTCTTTAAATAAATCACAATTTTAAAAAAAAAAATCGTAAATTCAATGTTCTTAATTCAGTTTATATATTTGCTAGAATTTCTATGACTGATGTCTGATAGTGCCATCTACTAAATCTTCATCATTATTATCTCTTAGAATTCACTGCGAAGTATACCGAATACGCGTGACATTCAAAAGTACTATGATAGATAATCTGCAATATTATTATACTATTGGACTTACGAATAATCTAAAGTAAGTTCTTATTTATTTGAGTAATTAACACCTATAGACAGGCAGAATTTATGCACAGACAAATGACAAATGCAGGTAGAGTAAAAAAATAATAAAGAGAAAATTATGTAGATATTATCTAAGTCTATTGACAGATTCTTTGAATTAAATTAAAGCTGTATCTAAGTCAGAATTGTTTAAAACACGTAATATTCTATGAAATTGGCGAATATGTCCATAAGACGTGGAATAACTGGTATTTTTTGAAATTAAATCATGGAAAACAGATCAAGTACATATCCAATAAGACATTTAGAAGAAAGGTCGTGAAAACAAGATCTGCATAAAAACGTCAAGAAAAAAGTAAAAGCAGTATTAGGATGCTGAGTATGATGAGGGAAAGATCGATATGAGGATGCTCTATCATAAGTAAATGTATGTAGTAGTACGCTTTTTGTATTCTCGGTCAATAGTAAGGTATAAAACTGGCCAAGTACAAAAAAATTTTTTTTTATTATTATAACTAATCAACTTTATAATTTTTTAGTAATATTGTTTTATATAAACTGAAGCTCTACCCACAATCGTTTTGTTGATTTAAATGTTTCTTTAAAATTTAGCACACAAATCAAATCTCACCGGAGCAGTGAAAAATACCCATGAGCCATGGTACAAGTATATTATTTATAAAATATAATAAATTATATAATTGTAATAATTAAAAATCAAATGATATTTTTTTGTCTTAAATAACAGACAATGCGTAGTAAAGGGATAGCAAATCGTTTACTTCACGTTTTCTTACATATATCCCCACCAGGGACACAACTACGGGAGTGCTAGGAGATGCTTAAGCATCACCAATTTAATTTTAAGCACCCCCATGTTCCATGAAGTAAACTTAAATTGTCTATAGATTTAACAATGTAATTTTACTTTTAAGAATTCATGAACGTACTGTATTAGGAAAGGTTTAAATCATTATTAATAGTGTCATTGAATCATTTTAAAATATTAGCACAGATAGGGAATTTTCAGAATTCTGGATAAAAATTGTACAATTTTGTCGAAAAAATGTATTTATCTTTGGACATTCCCCATCCAGGCTAGTTAAGATAATCGATAAAAAAATACAGAAATTCCTGAACTTGTATAAGTTAATACAGATTGCATCTGTCAGTCACGTAACAAGCAAACGAAATTTCTCTTTCTTGAAGAGGTTGAAAAATTGGCTGTAAAGCATCATGTTACAGGAGCATATTACTAATTTATGTTTCGCAAGATTTAGCTAATGACATTGTTTCAAACGAAATATTGAATACATTTTTCTATAATCAATAGGAAATGTCCATGTTTGACACTTAAAAATTTAATATAAAAAAAATAAATAAATAATTTGTTTAATTCTTTTACAAAAATAGCGTTGTGAATACGATGATTACCGGACGTTTTCCCGAATGATCATTTTCCCGAAAGACCATTTCACGAAAGCCAAAATCCCGAATCCGTTTTTCCCGAAAACTTTTTTCACAAACGGTATTATTCCCGAAAATATTTTTTTATTTACTATTAAAAGAATACCAATAATATTAATTATTAAATTATAGAACTTTTAT
This sequence comes from Stegophylla sp. TES_Ste_2020, assembly GCA_025469315.1. Classification (NCBI taxonomy): domain Eukaryota; kingdom Metazoa; phylum Arthropoda; class Insecta; order Hemiptera; family Aphididae; genus Stegophylla; species Stegophylla sp. TES_Ste_2020. The sequence continues at coordinate 5,638 of JAIPRM010005662.1, read as the reverse complement.
TATAAACAAGATATTAAGAAAAATATATACTATATTAAAAAAGTTTGAAAAATTAATATTATAAAAATGAATGTAAAAAATATTATATTACTTAAAACCTAGAGTGTGACATTATAAGCAATTGTTCTTAAAAAATCAATCAATCTTATCTATCGTAATCTAAAGTTATTCCTCTAATTCGGTTTTAAAAATCCAACCGTTTTTTTTTTTTTGAGCAGCTTTTACTCTACGACCAAGATCTAGTTCATTTATGGAAATCTCTGTATTTCTTTGTTCTTTCTGGAACTCAGTTAATGCGGAATAATCTGGATGATGTTTCCCAAACGACGAGCGATAAGCGCTATGTCGCAACCATTTATCAACAGTGTCCCGTATTTTAATCTATAGTATCTGGCGATATTTATAAAGCTGCTGTTTTTTAATGCATATTTTATATTTTATGAATTCGGAATTTTGGCTTTCGTGAAAATATAATCTTTCGGGAAAATGGGTTTGGAAAAACGTATTCGGGATTTTGGCTTTCGTGAAAATGGTTATTCGGGAAAATGGTTTCGGGAAAAACGTCTTCGGGAAAACGGATTCGGAAATTTGGCTTTCGTGAAATGGTCTTTCGGGAAAATTATCATTCGGGAAAACGTCCGGGTACCAAATACGATCATTGAATAATCGAAATATTGAAAATATGTTGTGTTGGGGGCAGTGCCCTTCGCGGCAATTTGAGCGATTCGCAAATCGTAGCACCTCCAAAATTTTTTAATTCTAGTTGCGTCACCACGTATCTGTACAATGACAGTAATAATTATATGACCACCATTCGGCGTAAGAGGTTGTCGTTGAGCACACAACACATTGCAGCTGCTGCACACACACGTCTCGTCGAATACGACCGCTGCGGACGCCTTCCCCGACACCCTGCCACCCCCCCATCCACGACCATCACCGTCGTAAGTATCTCCGGAATACTTTAATCGCCGCTCGGGGGCTCGCTCGCGCGTCCTGCACGTTCGCGTGACTACGGTCCAAAATTCTAAGTTTCCACATCACTCATTGCGATGGTTATCACACAAAAGCCATTAAGGGATCCGATAATGGGTCTCAAACGGGCCCAAACTCGAACTGCGCGTCTGTGTGTTTACCTTCCGTCCGAATTTCCCGCGTCGTTTATTACGGCAGTTATCGAAATAAAAGACCATTAAAACTCCACATAAAGAACCGAATGCTGTGCACGGCTCTCGAAATATCTATTCTTCCACCCCAAAAACATCCGGAGGGGGGGGGAGAAAAAAAAGAAAAAAAAATTAGTTGAATTAATGACCGCGAAAAACGTTATAAATATATAATATGTATATATATATATATATGTGTGTGTGCGTGTGCAAATAAATTTATTGACAACGGAGCGTATCTTCGTGCGCCGGGTGAGATTAATAAAGTGATAAATCGGCGCACGTTAATCATTATAATAAACACACACAGCCGTAATATTATACGTATACATATATGTGTGAATATAGGTCATATTATTATAGCCGTATATTCAGGGGGCGGATTTCGTTATTTAAACCGCCTCTTACCCGGTTTCATTTTTATACAGGGTGTCCCAGTACGATTTGACGAATGCAATAACTTTTGTTTTATAAATAATTTTTAATTTTATTTATTTATTTATTTATTTTGAAAAAATTATTACTACAGAAATAACGTATAATTACTATTTTTTTTTTTTTGTTTTTTTTTTGTTCCAAATTTTAAATTTTATACTGCAGTTTTCGAAAAAAATTCAAAACAATCATTTTGTGAATGTAATTTTTAGAAAAATATTGCCACTTAAATCTCCAGTAAAGAATTAACCCGTTCATTTTCTAGGATTTTTTTAAGTTTGCGAATAATTCAAAATTTTGTCAAATACGTCATAATTATGATAATATTATGACTTATTGAAAAATATTATTAAATTATTCGCAAAATTAGATGAATTGTAGAAAATGAACAAATTAATCTTTATTAGAGGTTTAAGCACAAATGTTTTTTTAAAAATCAGATTTATGAAATGGTCATTTTGATTATTTTCGAAAACTGTAAAAAAAAATTTCAAATTTGAAAATTTAGGTCCTCAAAATAAATAAATAAAAAATTACTGATGTAGTAATAATTTTCAAAACAAAAATAAAAAAAATAAAAATGTAAAAATTATTAATAGAACAAAACTGTATACTTCGCACGTCGGGTGGGATACTCTCGACGGGTGTATAGAAACAATAAATCATATCTTCAATAAAACGATTATGAACGAAGGAAGTAAATAATATAAAAAAACGTGTACATTTTCACGCATGCTCCACCATAAACACAACGTGCGCTGTACAAATGTTATAGAAAGTGAGTGAAATTCGAAAATCATTAGTGCGATATGACGTGACGTTTTATATACACATAAATTATATATTATACGACTAAATATGAGCATCAACAAGGCTCAATAGTTAAATAAATAAAATAATATTTTTGGTCAATATTATAATATTATTATGTACAGTAGGTATATACTGAAACTGAATAGTACGTAACTATTTATTCATAAATATGTAAACACGAATCACTCTGTAAACACAGTCGCCATGGTCAATAAATAATAAAAACAATTATATTGGGGAAAAATAGTTTCACGATAACGCGACGGACTTTCCAAAATTTTCAAAATGGTGTACTTAAGTCAAAATTAATCAAATCTTTTTGAATTTTTTTGGAAATGTTCTCGTGACTAGTTTAAGTAGTCGGTGAAAGTTTCAAGTCCCTAACTGCATTATTTTAGAAGTTATGTTAAAAAGTAGTTTTTAATTTTACGGAAATTCCGGTAATTGCGTATTTTACCGTTTTTCGTTAACTTTTCGACATATTTTCACCGCGCTTGGAAAAAATATTGAGAAATTGGAAAAATTACCTTTTTAAATTACCATTTGGATGTGATTCGGGTTCTATAGAGACACTGGTCGAAACTTTTGAACAAGTATTTCTATACGAAAAAGTGTTTACAAAAAGAGAAAAATAAAAAAATAAATAAACATCATTGTAAAAACATAAGCTTCTTCACTTCGTTCTGAATCTAAAAGTTATTGCATTTATCATAATATCGTACTGGACCTGTATAAATACCTCTCTGTACACCTCATCCGCTTTTTCCATAAATTTAAACTTCGCCACCGCGTTTAAATTACAATAGTATTTAAATATTGTTTAAAATCGGTGTGACATCAGCTCGGTCTACGGAATCGTTAGAAATGCGTAATCGCACGTGATTTGTCCGAATTCCAAATATTAAGTTTAACATCGAGTGAAATAAATAAATAAATAGTCGACATGGTCTGAATCCGGTGCGCAGTCGACTTATCGTGGAATATCGCGTGTATTTTTTATGCGAGGAATATATTGTTTTCGCGATAGGCGGCAACGTCGACAATTGTCCGATAACAATATTTTAGTTGGCACACTGCATTCGGGCGATAAATAATGTCACGAATAATTGAGAGAATTTCTTTACGACCGATTTCTATTGTGTCTCGCGGATTACACTCCAAGTCGGTAAATTATCGAGCGGATGCTTTGTTCAAAAAAAAAAAAAAAATACTCGCGGTTTTCCAGAGGTTTTTCTGCATCAGACAACATCCGTAAAACACATTTTCACAACACTGTGGCGTTTTTCTTAAGACACGTTATTTCGTTATAAGCACTATGTGTCTTATGCTTTTAATTATATTTTACATAAGTCTAAACACATTGCGGACTTTTGTGTTATTTTTTTTTTTTTATTGTAGGTAGTTAATAATAATTGTAAACATTTTAATTATTTAAACTTTTAAATCCAATATTATAATGATTTATTCTTATGTGAAATAAACTTGTTTTCGCATTCTGCAAGCATATTATACTTACGTGTCTTGCTTGGTATACTTTGAAGACAATATTATTTAAAACTTGGCCAAAAAACCAGAACCTAATGAACCTACTTTGAAAATGTTAGGACTCGGAACCCTTATTTGAACCTATATTCACGGTACCAGAATCCATTAAACTAAAATGTAAGTATTAAAAATATAAAATAACACGAATGATGACGATTAAAAGCCCTATTGAACACCGCGGTATCACCACTGTAGGTAAATTAAAAATTAAAAATTGTTTATAATCCTAAACTAAATAGGTAGGTACCTAACCTAAAGTTTCAAGAATTGAAACTAGAACTAGGAAATCATTAAGATTCCAGTCCCCGATTAAAATACTTTTTTACTTACCTATCTACGTGATTTGATGTTGAAGTTTGTTTATAATTTTCAATTTTATAGTTAACAATTTCAATATTTAGCCATTTTGTTCTTCAATAATTTGTTTTCATTTTAATAAATAATTTAAAAGATTTAACATTTTATATACAGAACCAAATACTAGCGTTATTTATTACGTAAATTATTAGTCTTCACAACTCTCATAAACACTGATTCTTCATAAATTTCAACCCATTTCAATAGAGTCGTAATGCAAATGAATACAATTTGATAACAATGGTATTTGAACTCCAAATTTTTAATTTTAAAAATTATTTGAATAGTATTTTAAAAAATTTTCTAAACAAGACTAATATTTACGTTATTAAATAATTTTGTATTTGATAAACAACAATAACAATGACGATAGCTAGATGCGAATGAGTTTTCTCGTTAACGCGATTTCACAAACTAAATACCAGTCGACAAGTCACAAATATTGTAGCTGTCAACACGAAGTTGTTACTCAAATATTTTTCAAAACATGTTGCGGCCTTTTCAAGACTATTTCGTTAAACAAACCGTGATCCGTCTGTGGCCGCTTCTCTCCGAATGATTCTCTTCGCATCTCTTTTCACTCAACCATTCAAACTTTCCTTTGATATTATTATTTTTCCAATTGGGTCCCCTTCAATTCTCATCCCTATCACAGTCCTTGTTCTCGCTAGGTCGACATTATTTCCGTCATAGCTTTATAATACACGATCCTTAAAATATATTTTTAAGGTTTTTTCATTATTCTTCATTCGCCAATGTTTATTCGTCTTGGACTTTTCTTCTCAAAAGTTCCTAATTTTTTTCGTCCCACTCTCTCCGGGACTAGAGATGGGGCCAATTCCCAGGAACGTGCTATAACGAGAAATCCCGTAGAACACGTAACAATTCTGTAACCACGAAAAAATTGTAGAAATAATTACTATTATATTCTTAGATCATATACCATGGATGTAGTCATCTAGCTAATTCTTGATGCCATAATGAACCTAGAGCCCAGACTGTTTGTGCGCATGCACGTAATTCTAATTGGTTTATCAACTATCTCAATTGTTCGAAGTAAACGCGCGTAAATTCAAATCAACTAACTATTTAACTAATGCTTTTAGCCGACTACTACGCAGCGAGGAATTCATTGGAAATATGTTAATTAAAAATAGGTAATTTACTAATTTAGTACATAATCAGCAACATGACCGGTTTAATGATTTAATTATAATAATATATAATTAATAATTGAAAGTTAATAAAAATATAATACCCAGCAAGTCAATCATAAAAAAATAAATATTTATTATTGTTAGGTTCATTATAATGGGTTTCAT
>JAIPRM010005661.1:0-20121 GCA_025469315.1 Stegophylla sp. TES_Ste_2020 | reverse complement strand
AATTTTTTGAAACCCGATTCGCCTCTAGATTGTACTTTAAAGAGGTCATTTTTTGAATTTATCAATTCTTCAATGTTTTTTTTGGAAAAAACTACCCAAAATTTGACAAAAACAACTCGAAAACCATCATTTTTTGATCAGAACTGTATAAAAATTTAAACATAGATAGAAAATCCTATAAAAAAAAATTTGGCGCAAGAAAATTTTGAAAATGTGAAAAAAAAATTTTGGACATTTTTCGAACATTTTTTTTTTTCTTATATTATTACCTTCCTTCGTTCAGAATCGTTTTATTGAAGAAATGATTTATCGTTTCTTTAAAATTTAATACGCCCGTCAAAAGAATACCACCCGTCGTACGAAGTACACCCATCGTGCGAAGTATGTCGGGCTTTTTTATAATATGCTAAGTTATTAATTAATATTTTCAAACCCATTGCTTGGAATCAAAAATAAAATTTCTATTTGAAAGTCCATAAATATTTTAATTTTTAATACAATGTCCCAGTAAAATTTGACAAATGCAATAACTTTTGCTTAATTAATAATTTTTTACTTTTATTTTAGATTCTGAGTGAAGTGAAGAAGGTAGTGATTTTACAATAAAGTTCATTTTATTATTATTTTTATTTGTTTATTTGTTTTTTTTTTTATGTGTACACGTTTTTATATTGAAATACTTGTCCATAAGTTTCGGCCAGCAAATTTTTTAAACCGTATTTCCTTCTAAATGGTAATTTGGAGAGGTCATTTTTTAATATTAACAATTTTTTTTTAATAATTATTTATTTTTTTAGTTATTACAACAGCATTGCGCTACATCAATAACGTAATTTTATTTTTCGGATCCAAATATTCAAATTTGAAATTTAATACTACCACTCAAGAAAAAATTGAAAATAGCCAATTAGTAAACTTACTTTTTGAAAAAATATTGGTGGTAAAATGTCTTATTAGGATTTGGTTATTTGTTTATTATAATTTTTACATTTCTTAAAAATGTGAATTTCATTGTGTATAATGTTAAATCTTTAATGATTATATTATAAAATTAATATTAAGGTATAATATTATATAAGAAAATTAATTCACATTTTCAAAAAGTTAAAAAAATTATAATTAATAAAAGATAAAACTTTAATAAGATATTTCATCAACCATCAACATTTTTCAAAAAATTTGGTTTACAAAATGGCTATTTTAAAACTGTAATATAAAATTTTTAATTTGAAAATATGAGTCTTAAAAAAAAAAATATATATATATATAAGTTATCGCTATAGCACAATGCTGTTGTAATAACTGTTTTTATCAAAAGTTAAAAATGATTAATTGAGCCAAAAGTTATTGCATTTATCTAATTGTACTGGGACACCCCGTGGATAGAAAAATGATTTTTATATTTTTATCTTAAACAATAATTATAAAACTTCACTTAAAAATGATGTTTTAATCTGATAATATTTATATAAAGAAATTAATGTAACGTGTCAAATGAAGTATCCATTATATTTTAATGTAATATTTGATCGCTTTAACCTTTTGCCGAAGAAACAAGGGGTGAATGAACAAAGACATTTTCAAACACTATTTGACATGATTTGTCTAGAAGAGATGGCTGTTTCTTTTCTAACGATTGTTTCACTTCTGTCTAGAAAAAATATAATAGAAAGACTAATGTAAAATTGATTAATAGAACAAAATCAATGAACATACAATGAAAAACGACAAAGGTACCACGACTGTATCATTAATTTTGTGCCCTAAAAGGTGTCTGGATGTCTTATCACATAGACAAAGTTGTACGTAACCTAAATCAAACTGAACAGAACAAAACGGTACATGAGAAAAATGTTTACTCTTTGTCAAACATATATTATTATGACATTATATGAGCACATACACCGCTGTAATGCTTGTTGATTGGCCAGGTTTCTTCGTGATTCCAAGACACAAGAGGGGCTAAACTCGGAGTTCCTTTTGAAACAGGATACTCCGGCGGAGGGTAAATTTCATTCAGATTGAATTGGAGGCCACTGTTGTAGAGTTCACCGAGTGATGTCAGTAAATGTTTCAGAGGGCTTTTACTTCCCCGTTTTGCAAGCGAGATAATTTTACACGAACTATCCAAGCTGGATTTTAAGATCCCTTGAAATAGACCATGAGGAGCTATTTCAATAACTATAACATTTTTAGGTACTTTTTTGCAAGCCTCAGCGAAATAAACAGTATGTTTGAAATTATTTGCGTGGTATCTTCCGGAACACCATTGCGCTAAATCACTATTCCAATCTTCTTCTCTTACAGACGTTGATATCCATTTCGAGGATCGTTTTTTTGGATTTGGTACAGCCTGCAGGCAACAATTATTTAAGTAATACATTATTAATTCTAAATATTATACGTGTGCACAATGTAGTAGGGACTAGGGAGTATGTGTATCGATTATTATGAATTTTTACTTTTTCGATAAATTTTTGAACGAAATCCGCTTGTCTTCTAACCATTCTCGAATGATATGCAATGCCATTTGAGTTTACAGTACGAACAAAAATATTCTTTTTTTTTAGACTTTCTAAATAAATTTCCATGTCATCGGCTGGACCACTTAGTGTGACATTGTCTTCAGAGTTGTGGCATCCTATGTCGATACTAGGCGGCAAATCTGGTATGTTTTGATAATTTAGGCCTAAACGTACAAATTACTGTGATTATTTGCTTAACACATATTGCTCTGTAAAATTACACTTACCTACCGCTGCCATTAGGCCTTTTTCTGGCTTTAAGAATTCCGCTACTTTTCCCCTCGCATAGGCAGCCATTAGAGCTTGGTACGTATCGAAACACCCATCGGCATACGCACATCCATTTTCGCCCAACGAATGACCAAACATACCATCAGCGTGAATTCCCAGTTTTTTCAGTAGATCCACAAATGCTACCTAAACAATATGATTCGTTCGTGCGTAATTAGATGAAAAAATATTATATGTAAAATTTAATACTGATAATAATATCTTTTCTTTAACCCACATATATGGTTGCTATTGATAAAAATGCAGTTACAGGGTCTTTCTTAAGGATTTCAGCGTCTGGATTTGTTATGATATCGATAATATCGTAACCGATTGGTTTAATGAATTTACTACATCGTTGAACACTGTCGGCAAAACACGGTATTTCCATTAAATCCGACGCACATCCAGGCCATTGGGATCCCATGCCACCGAAAACGAACCAAACGGGACGATTTATTTCACCGATTTCCTAAAGAATTTCAATAAACATTCACAGTACCTATTGAACGACCGGAATAAATTTTAAATTTTCTTACTTGATAACCAAATGTCGGGGAAGCTTTAGTGTCAAGTATTGCGTATCCCCTATGAAAATGGCCAACAATATTTTCACTAAAAACATTTTGAACAAGTCCTAGATATTCGTCATCCCTAGGTATTGATTTCACTCTGTCTATTGCTTCAGAAATGCCATTTTCTGTACGTGACGATAGTAAAACTAACCGCTGACTAGGTCCACTTTGGGAATATACTTTACATTTGGGATTTTGCTTGAGTAAAACATGACCAATAGACGATTGCATGCCTAAAGTGGTCGTCGCAACAATAGACCCATCCAACTGTGTAGGTTCTGTGACCACCTATAATAAATTATTATTATATTTATTTATTTTTTTGAGTTGATGTATTATGTTACACATTTATTAAATAAATTTTTACTTTCATCATATCCTTTTTTAATGCTTCAATTTTAGTGTTTGGCGATTGAAAGTGGATATTAGGTGGAATGACACCAGAATCTAATGTTATTAATGCTTTAACAACTGATACCAAACTCGAGGCGCCTTCGGTGTGCCCTAAATTACTTTTGATTGATCCAATCGGTAACGGAGACGTTCTTTGATTTTTACAGAAAATTTCAGATGATACGTTCAATTCTTTTTCTTCGAAATACTATAAATATTACATTCTTTTTAGAATTACGAATTTAAAGCTCCTGTAAATAAATGCTTATAACGTATAAATACTTTGCAAGCAGACCCGTCGGCTTCTAAATAAGATACACTTGCTGGAGATACTTTACAATTGTAATAGAACGATTTGAAAAAATCCCGGAATGAATCATCAGTTGGTCGAATTAAGTTAACTGCGTTTTCCATGCAAATCCTAGCGTCTGCGTGCAATATGGTCCCGTAGGAACGTAGTGCTTCGGTAGATCTTTGAAGAAATAGCACAACCACTCCTTCACTCCGACCGTATCCACTAGCTGTTGTGATAAGTTTTTTTTGCATTCAAAGAAACAATACGACAAAACAATAAAATCGCTTACCGTTTTCATCAAAAGATCGACATATGCCGTCAGTGCTTAGTTTTCCCAAACCCATCCAATGTTTCGCCATATCTGGATGCCAGATAACATTGGTCACGCCGACCAATGCTGCATTAACTCTGCCTTTTGCTACGTCTTCAGCAGCTTGTTTCAAAATTTCTATACCCCCGATCCAGGATGAATCAATGGTATAACTGGGTCCTTGTAAGTTGAGTATGTTCGAAACTCGATTTGCCAACAGAGCCCTAACGTGTGCAAGTAGCCAAAACGGTGAAGTCAATTTGTCATCACATCCGACTGCTTCGCTGTCGCTAACGCATGAAGCAGTGTAGACAGAAGTCTGTGATCCGTACAGATGTTTCGGATTAAGTCCTCATCAGGGGATTAGATAAGCAAAAAGTATTATTGACTTATAAAAAGAGAACACGTAATATTTTCGTTTTGAACTTAAATTACCTGCATCGATTATCGCTTCATAAGCTCTTTCCAATAAACATCTCGTCAAAGGGTCCATCGCTTTTACGAGTCTCGAATTGATTCCCATGAAGGTATCGTCCAATTTTTGCGCTACGCTTATTTTTCCAGTGGAAGCTGGAATATCTGGCCACTCATCTGAAAACGTAATGATAATAATAATTATTTTAAAAATGCATAATAACAATAATAATTATACTATTTTGAAATTTTAAATATTTGTATACCGTAGAATTTTCCATGTAAATATAAATTGTCTAAATAGAATAAAAGACTAACTAGTTTTTTCATTCTGACCCATTCATATAAACGTATTATAAGAATACGTTTTAAACATATCTTCAAACCAATTTATTGAAATAGTTACTATAATTTTATACCAAATAAATGATACTGTTTTTTTGTATTCAATTAAACAAGGCAACTCACTATAATATAATAATATATATTATTTATGCCAGAAGTGGTTACTTTTTTTTAAATTTTTTTTCTTGCCTGTGTTACATTTTTTTTTCTTTTTAATTGGTGAAAAACTCAAATTTCTTGTCCTATAAGTTTCGGAATTATAGCGAAATTAATAAAAATTGATTTTATGAAAATCTTGTTTACGACATATTATTTTCCCATTTTTACTAAATTTTATAACAGGTTTCCTTCGTTTTTGGAAAAATTATGAGAATTTTGAAAAATGACTTCTTTAAAATACCACTTTGGTGTCACATTTCTGAACTAAAAGGTACTGTATGAAACTTTTGAACAAGTAACTGTATATGCGAAAAGTGATTCCATAAAAAGAAAAAAGAAAAATAAACATCATTGTAAAACCACTAGCTTCTTCGCTCCAATCAGAATCCAAAAATTCAAACAAGTAACAAAAACTTTATCAACTTTAACAACAATATTTTTTCATTAAAAATATAATACATACCATTCAATACACAATATTCGTAATTTTAAAATAATGTATTTAACATTTGTTGTTTAATAACAGAATAATAAGCCATGTGCAATTCGTTATTCGTGAAAATTGTCAAATTCGATTAAAAAAGTTACTTAATGATAAGTATTACTTAATGGCGGCTCGTGGCATAGACGACGGGGCAATCGCACGCTCAACTAATATTAAAAAAATAAATAAAAATACAAAACAAATTTTTACTTACGCGCGTGCGGGTACAATTTTAAGCCGCGATCTTACCTAAGCATATTTTGTCAATTTTTCGACAGATTTCCCGCGTTTTTGAAAAAAATATTAAGAAATTTTGAAAATTGACCTCTGTAAAAGTATACCATTTGGGTATAATTCTTAATCTATCTGATTACTGATCGAAACTTTTGGACAAGTATTTCTATACGAAAAAGTGTTTCCAGAAAGAGAAAAAAAATAAAAATAATAAACATCATTGTAAAATTATAAGCTTCTTCGCTATGCTCAGAATGTAAAACAAATATTTTCAATATTCCTGAAATTCTCTATCATCTACAAAATTTTATTTCCAGTTTTATTGCACTGTTGTTGATAAAGGGTGAAAAATTATTGTTACTAATAAATTATTAGTTTTGAAGTTATGACTAAATAACCAAAATCGGTATCGTAAAAAAAATTATGCATATTTTTCATCGTTTTTACTTAAATGTATAGGGTAGTTTTCCTTGTTTTTAAAACTGTTTCTGGCGAAACTTTTTGAAAAGTTTTACTTATATAAGTATATTTTTGTGTACCTTGTAATGCAACTCGGAATTAAAAATATAATCTCAAATTTAGTAAACAAAACTAAATAAATAACTATTTCATTATTACGATTAAAGTTACAATTTATTTCATCAATCAAAACATTTTCTGGTTTTCTTTTTCACTTTTGCTAGTAGTATTGTACATACAATCCAAAATGTAAAATATGACGCATCCTCCCCCCCGATACGTTTTTCCAAAAAAATTTATCCCGCTCACCTTTGTTCCACCTGCAATCGTTTTCCGTGACCATATTCACTTTATTGTTTAAATTTCTCCTGAGTTCTTCGATATTTTCCGACATGGGGAATTTTCCGCCCACGCCGGAGACGACGACTTCAAAAGTATCTTCCTTGCGCTCCATATTGCCGGCGGCCCGAACAGTAGGTCAATGGATGCGTTGAAATGTGCGCGTGCCGAAAACTTCTTTGTTAAAAAACGAAATCGGTGGTGGCACTTTTACATGGAGTCGGGACGACCTGCACACGCACGGGGTAAAACGAATTATAAACCACACGACTAACTACGCGATTCGGTTCGTATAGTACTAGGAAGGGCGTACCTGATTATGAATACAATCGAATAAATACATATTACGATTGCAAGATTTCGATATACACTCAAGTGAATAATAATATATATATATATGTATATATATGTGTGTGTGTGACGGTTACGATCGGACCTTAATTTCACACCTGTAAGCGGTAAAACGACAGTGTGCACGTTATATGAACCGCTCGTGTTCGAAGCAAGGTCAGGGACAAATGATAATTAAATCGTTGTCATAATATGTAACGGAATGATACGCGATTGTTGTAAATTTTACGAACGACAAAAGTAAAAAAAAAAAAAAAATAAAGTCATAGAAACTTCCGGTCCCCGATCGGCCACATAATTAATTATTATTTTTTCTCTCTTTTTAAACGGTGCATCGCCACAAGACTTTGTATAAAATCGTAGTAGTAAAAATATATAGTACTGAGGTTGCACACAGGTTTAATTTTCAAATGCCATAATGTTGTACCTATAATAATATTGTGCTGTTTAAATCTTTATCGCGGTATTGGACATCTTTAAACCAAAAAGCAACCAAATGGTTTTTTAAACGGGTTTACAACTGGTTGAACTACTGGAAATAATTATCTTTAAATATAAATAAAACTGTGTTCATGCGTTTGTCTCGATAAATAAAATTACGAGATACAGATGTATAAGAGAGCTTAAATTTTAGGATGTGCATTTGACACAAAATTACAGATTAATTCAACACAAAACACTAATTTAAAACATATATAAGAAAATACACTTTTGCTTTGCTTTGTTGAATCGGGAAAACCTTAAATTACTCTCCAGCAGTGGCGTTCTCGGAATATTTCAATGGAGGGGGATGAAATTTTTTTTTAGAAAATAAGTAACAGTGGTTTCACCTCACAACTCTAATATTGAATATATATTGAATATTAATATGATAATTGTATATCATCAAGTCATATTTATTGTAATTTTTATTAAAATTGAAAACATTTTATAATGACAATGACGTTAATGACAAATCCAAATTAAATTATCGATTTTCTTGAATTCTTATCAGTTGAATCAAGTATATCTTTAAGATCAATAGACATGATAAATTTCCAAAATTTTCAAATGCTTTACTTAACTCGAAATCGATTAAATATTTTTGAAATTTTGAAAGAAAATTTTTGTCACCATTTTTATGGTTGGTGGAGGTTTTAAGTTTCTTGCTGCATTATTTTTGTTAAAAAGCGATTTTCAATTTTACGAAAATTTCGGTAATTGCATATTTTGCCGTTTTTTCAACAGTTTTTCCTCGATTTTGGAAAAAGTATTGAGAAATTTCAAAAATCACATCTATAAAGTACTATTTGATTATGACTTCAGATCTTATTTACTGACCGAAATTTTTGGACAAGTATTTCTATACGAAAAAGTGTTTACAGATAGAGAAAAAGAATAGAAAAAATAAACATCATTGTAAAATTATAAGCTTTTTCGCTTTGCTCAGAATCTAAAAATTCATCTTAGAAGGGGATCTATCCTCCATATTCCCCCTCCCCTCCCCCCCCCCGTGAGAACGTCCATGCTCTCCATACTTAAGCCTCTATTAATGGATAGATGTGTAGGGCGAGTTAAAGATTATGATTTTAGTTAGTTAAGTGATATTCAGGACGGACCAAGTTAATGGGTGAGGTTTAGTGTGGAAGGATCAACCTAAACAGACGGATGCAGTCGTGTTCGTAAAACGAGTTTATAATAGAACATTGTTTTAGATTGTGAATTAATTAAGAGCTTGATAGATTCGAAATTTGTAGACCGTAGGAGGACCGAGTTTTTTCACTAAAGTCGGCATGCCCGTGTGAGAAAACACATAAATTTACAATTATTATAAATACATAAGTCAGAGGAGAGTAATACAATAATTTACAAACTACGAAAAATTAAGATAAAAATTCATTATCAATATTTTGTGTGAAGATTAAAATATTTTTCAAACTTAAATATTAATTTCTAACCGAATATAAATATCAACTCCACTCCCACTAAATGGGTTCATTTTTTCAAAGGTTTTATTGCATTTATAATTTATATAAATTTTATGTCTTGTGATATAATAATTATGAGTACAAGAGTTGAGCATAATATGTTTGAATTAATAAAGTACACGTTATTTTAATAAATTTTGTTTAATTCTCGTATTTGAAGATCATATAATAAATATTACAACTATTTGATGTTTTATATAATATTCAAATTATTAATATCTTTTCAATAAGTTTTTGAAACATTTTTTATACGACTATTGTAAGTACAACGCTAGAATTCATTTGGGTTTGTTTTTTTTTTCTAATCTACCCCCTCTCCGACAAATTGATAAATCATTAATGCGTCATTGATTTTTGATTCGATCACATTCAAGTCAAGTATAACGTATTAGGTACCATGTAAGTCGGCGGTAATTACAATAAATTCAAAATTTCGATCATTTAATATATTCAGCCAACGATGAATATACTTAGAGTCTGACTGTCACCTTACGGTCGCGTCATTTCCTATTCTCGCGTTAATTATGTAATGTGTGATCGGACGACGCGGTCTAAATGTATGATAATATGATTTTTCTGAACAACAATTATTATTATAATATCAATTTCACCGCATATTTTATTTGAATAAAAAATCAATATTTTGATTGAAAAAATACGTACACATAACAAGTCCTCGGATACTCATGAACATAATTGCATGATCGGAAAATCAAAATTTTGAAATTTTAAATTAATCTCTTTGACCAATGACCATGCATATTTTCATTTGGAAACACTGTGCGACATACGAGTTACACGGAAAAGTGATCGTGGTTCCATAATAATAATATTACCTTCACAGTAAAGCAATCGAACAACACCGTAGCGGCCCGTGACCGATAGTTTTGGACTAATTTCCTCCCCCATTTACAGGTCGGTCGGGGTGTAAGTACATAATAACGCGGTCCATAATGGATGTATTCTGCTTAATGGGGTCTAATGGGTATAAATATAATATGTACCTATATGTACATTGCACAGGGTGCAACAAAAACTGTTGACATTTTTTGTTTTCACCTTGTATAATGTTCAAAATTTAAAACAGAAATGGAACAATATTTAATGAAAACAGCAATTTTCATCTAAGTATTTTTTTTAAGTAACCTTAAATTTCAACGAATATTTAAAACTTAAAAATGAAAATATAAATAATTATTTTAAATTTTAAAATTTAAATTTTGCATAATGAGTGGAACGAAGAAGCTAGTGGTTTTACACAATGACGTTTTTTCTTTTTATTCCAGGTGTTCTTGTTATGGAAACATTTTTCTACTCAAAAAAGTGTTCAGGTCAGTAAGTGTAGCGTGTGTTCCTGGTAGAGTGTTTTATTCGTTTGACGTTTTAAAACTTTGCAGGGGTCATTTTTCGAAATTTACAACATTTTTCTTTGAAAAACAACCGGTAAAATATGCCGTAATTTAAATTGCCACGCATCGAACTCATATAAATTAATAATTTAGTCACAAAACTCCGAACGAAAATTACTAGAAGCAAGAAATCGTTCAACAATCATCAACAATGGTGTAACACATACTAAAAAAAAAAAAATCCCAAAAATATTTAATAATTTTTTGAATAAATACAGAATTTTGGAAAAACATCTCGTTTCTCTCTAGTTTTTTTTCCTCGAGTTATTTTAGATTCTTATAAATTTAGAAATAATGTTGAAATGCTATACGTAAGGGGAAGGTACACCCTGTGTATGTATGTATGTATGTATATACGTCATATAGGCCGATTTAAAAATGTGTTTTTTTTTTCGTTTTTTTTTTTTTTACATCGCGTTTAGAGATCCGCTTCGTTCACGCGGACATCAGTGCAGGGTGGTCGTCATCACACACCCACCCTCCGTCGCGGTGCACCGTGCAGAGTGTGTACATTCACACCTGTATACATCACGTATAAATTACAGGACGTTGATGGGGACTATAATGAATTAGCAAACACGCGATCGCGCCCCCTCCCCTCCCTCTGCCCGCACCAGCACATCAGTGGCAAAAGCTGTATACGAGGAGCGGAGCAGGACTTACGGCCGTTTTAAAGTGCCCTCTATCGCGTCCTCATCGCGGCAATACAGAGACTACTTACAGACTACTGCACCGCCACCGCCATTGTTATTGTTTTTTTATTATTGTTGTTATTATTATTATCGTCACGGACACAGTTATAATACTATCAATCCGTCGTGATAAATCGCCATCACCCCCGGTGGAAACCCGCGAACAATTTAATAGCCGCCGTGCGCATCATCTGCACCCCCACACACCTGGTCCACTGCGTGTACCACCTACCGAGGGGGAATGTAATTAGCAACACGCGTGATGCACATTCAGTAGTTTGTATGAAAAAAAAACGATTCTGCGATTTTTTTTTTTTTTTTTTGCGCATTTTAATAACATATAATATTATTATATACCAGCGGTCGGCAACTGGCGGGCCACGGTTCGAATCCGGACCGCGGAAGGCAGAAATCTGGACCGACAACATATTATCTTAAATGAATATGATATTTACTGTAAAATTAAAACTATAAAATACTAAGAACTATAAGATACTGGCAATCAACCTTTCTAGAATGTTTGTTTTTACAAACATTTGTGAAATTAGAATAAAATAAAATATTTTCGGAGGAAGAGGTGAGGTTAGGTTAGGTTAGCCGAAATATTTATTTTTTGATTCACTCTCCCCTATTGGTATTAACCATGTGCAATTTATAAAAAATTTAGGATAATTTGAGTGATTTGTGAGGGGATAAGCTTCCAAAATTAGGCTTCTCTCTTTCTATTTATCGAACAAAATTAATAGATTCTCAACTTAAACGGCCATTACGTATCAATTATTTTTCACGACATCTCAATTTAAAAAGCTGGACAAGGAAAAGAAATGTAATTTCTGACATCAATAGCTTAGTAATCGTATAATATATTTATTATTATTGTATAATTTTAATTTTAATAACAGGAAAATGTGTTAGTCATTATTTTACTATTATAAAAATATAACGATCTTTTTTCTGGACCTCATTTATTTATTGTTTTATTCTTCCGGACTCCAACAGAAATCACTTGCCGACTCTTGTTATAAACGATTTCGAAATTTTTTGTTGTACGTATAAACTCGATCCCACGTGACTTCAAATGCAATTATGATGTCGTATTTCATTAGCATGTTTGGGATTTTATAGCACTCATAATAGTACAAAAATATGAGCCTATAATATAAACTAAATATGCGCGCTAAAAATATGAAAAAATTTCAAAAAAAAAAAAAACGTCTAAAAATAACACTAAAAACTAAAAAGTCGCAATAAAATATGCACAAATGTGCAAAACACAATTCTTAAATTTTATTTCTCTGAATCGTGAAACAAATTTTAAACATATTCTTCTACTTTTTCAGCTGCGTGTTTTATAACAAATATGCAATCGCTATAAAATCCTGACCCTGTTCATGAGTATTTGTATACAATTACATTATAGTGTTCGCATATCTATTGAAATATCGATACAGTTACGCATATTATTATTAATAAAATTTGGGAGGTATATACTAAATCCTATGAATATTAATATCCTAGGTCTATAATACTGGAGGTATTATTATCCTTGGATTTCCGTACACCCCAGTATAAAATATTGGGGGTATAGATATCCTAGAAATATTATTATTATCCTAGGATTTTTGTACCCTCCAGTGTATAAAGTATTAGGAGGGGGTATAGATATCCTAGAATTATAATGCTAAGAATATGATGGTAATGCTAGGATTACAGTACCCCCGGTATTAAAAATAGAGGGTATAGTTTTCCTAGGAAAATAATACCGGGGGTACAAATATCCTAGGTTTTTAATACCCTCCGGTATAAAAATAGGGGGGGAGGGGGTTATAGATATCCTGTGAATATTATACCGGGGGTACAATTGTGCTAGAATTGTTGTACCCCCGGGGGGTATGATTCTTCGGGGGTACGATTTTCCCGTTACACCGGCACCCAACTATAGAATAACATTTAAATGTGAGACGCATAATATTATGCGTTATTACCGGCGGCGGTGGCTACCGCTATCCCTGAGCACTCGACGCATATGGTATAACAACACGCGTGCGTGCGCGCGCACGTAATCCTGCCCCGACGGGTGATCCTGCCAAGTGTCCGCCGAGCGAAGGGATCGCGAGTCGAGCGGGAGAGCAAACCCGCGTGGGCGGAGCGCCCCGCCGTGATTACACATGCGACACGCCCAGCGTAGTTATTCGGGCGCCGCCACTCCGGCGCGGCGGCGGCGGCGGCGGCGGCGTCGGAGGCGGTGGTGGTGAGGGGCGAAGAGAACAACAACAAACGAGCGGCCCCGCAAAGGCGGGCGAACAAAAGATCGCTCGCCCGGCCCGTGGAAAACAAACGTGTCGTAAACACCTGTTTTTACCTGTTTGCCGTCGTCGTCCCTCTAATAAAACGCGAGCACGAAAACGCTGCCCGCCACCCCCGGGGGGTTTCTTTAAAACGCCTGTTAAGTGCCAATGACGGCTGGGCGGCGGTGGTGGTGGCTATTGGTGATGGTGAAGGGATGATCGGCGTCGGAGGGTGGCAAACACCTTTTCGGCGAAACATCACTCTACTCGCCATCACCACCGCGCCGCCGCTGCCGCACAAGCCCTTTAAACCGCAAACCACGCGAAAGTGTTTATACAACGGTCTACAGAGCGATTACCGCGTTATCGACCTCATAAAGAGTATCAAAAATATAGATAAAAAAAAAAAAACACTATCGTTTGCGTTTCTCGCAAGAGCGCTCAGAAAGCGAGAACTTTCTATCAAAGTCGGATCAAAAAGGGGGTTTTATTTTTTCATTAAACTCAATAAAAAAAAATAGCCTTTTACAATATCGTGGACATTTCTCATGTGCAGATATTATGATTAGGAATTGTATTCTCTTTTTTAGTAATTTATTTTTATTTATTTATTTTAAATGATAAGCGCCATACGGCTTTTGTTTACAGTAATTACTTAAATATAAATATACAAAATACATAAACATTATAAGTATAGATATTCAATTTACAAGACATAACTATTACATTATAATATACATAGACATTATCAAAGTTATAAAAAAAGATAATAAATACGATTTTACGAGAAATTAGTAACACGATTCGCCTGAGACATGGCTCTCCTTAGAGGATCAGCTAGAAGCTAGGATTACCTAGAAGGTAATTTGTTCGTACTGTTGATATTTTATAACTCTCCCGAGCTCGGTATACGAAAATTAACCCTAGATAGTAACACTGGTGAATCAATTGATCCAGTGACAATATTTTGTAAAAATTTAATACTAGCATTATCTCTGTGACTTTCTATTGATGACATTCTAAGCGCATCTAAAACAGGTTGATAATTATTATGTGGTTCGTGGTTCATCTTCATAATATTAATTTTCTATAATTTAATCTAACCCAAACCGAAAAGTCCCATTCCTCTATTGAGTATTTGAAAAACTTACCTCTTAAAAGTACCATCTGGACTCTATAGGTGAATTGTGATTTGAAAGTTACTGGTCGAAACTTTTGGACAAGTATTTCTGTGCGAAATAATTTTCACAGAAAGTATTTTTTTTTTTTTTTTAAATAGACATCATTGTAAAAATACTAGGTGGTACTTCAATCCACTCAGAATCTTAAAATCTAGATATTTTTTTAAAAACAAAAACATAAACAGGTAATTCGCTAGTTTTATCAATCGACTTTTGTCAAAAGTCAAAGTCATTATAAAGATTTTTCATAATCAAATCAAAACTCCTTTTACACATGGATATCGTTTTCAAAATCAAGTGACAAAATCTTATTTAAATTCATTTTAAAAAAATCCAAAGGACTCGAGAAATCATTCCCAGCTGCATGTAACATTATATAATATATTTATATATTTTTACAGTATACCATACCACCCGAACGCTCTGTATAATAATATGTACGCGTTGATTGTTGTCATGCGAACTGTACCGCCATCTCCGGCAAAATAGACGTTTTGAGAACATTTTCCGGCGTTAAACGAACGTACGAGGCCCTTCAACGTGCAGTGCATTTGCGTGCGTGTGCGAATGGATGATTGTACGCTACCACGCTCCGCTGTGGAGGGATGGGTAGGGGAGTTCGTGAGTGGGCAAGACGGCATGGGGGGGAGGGAGAGATAACAAAAGGACGAAGAGCTTTTTGGTCGTATACACGGTGGCATAACTGATTATTGGGGCTTAATGGAAACGGCCATTTGTCGAAAACGGTCTAAAACCGTTGCCCAGGAGACCGGCATCGTGGTGTGTCTGCAGGAAGGTGTTGAGAACTTTTACAAGGTGTATTATAAAGAGGACCCGTACAAGCGGCGGTGGAGGTTTTGGAAGGACGGCGGATGTGGTGGATCGGTTTGGAAGAGAGAAGGGAGGAGGGAGGAGAGAGAGAGAGACGATAGAAAGGTGTGTAGGGGCGGGAAAATGGCCAAAACGGATAAACGAGGGATAAACTTTAAAACCGTTCAGTTTAACGCGCGATTCACTCGCAACACATTTTCACACGAGTGTTTTTATTCCGCTAGCGTCTCGTCCGGGTTCTTTTTTTTTTTCTTTTTTCCATCTTTTTTTTTTTTTTTTATCACGCGCAATAAAGACATAAAATATTATCTTATTACCTTCGTTGTTATCGCGTGTGTGCTATATAACAACCGGTGCGTCGCAATCCATATGATGGCTTATACGTACGCGTGTACGAACGTGAAGCCGATTCTCGCGAAATCAATCGTATGCCAGTGATTTCGCACATTTTCTCGTCGTCGATTCGCGTTCGACTTTGCCACCAGGTAAGTTCGCGAGGTTTAAACGCACACCCCCGCACTGTCTTTAAAATTTGTTTTCCCGAATTTTTTACGCACCCTAAACAAAAATACTTTGAGTCTCTATATGCAAACAACTGAATATGTGAACACACGCGTATGAATACTGCTTTCCCCCCCTCCCCCCCCCGAAATCACACTAAAATCCCTAAAAAAATCGAAAGAAAAACAATAGTTAACTCCATCTTTTTCAACGCGTCCATCCTATTTTGAATACTATAGGTGACAGCGTGAGTTTAATACGATGATATTGGACAGTCTGTTAAAATTAAATATATAAATCAACAATTTTTTTTTTTTTTTTTTTATTTAAAATAGAAAAATTTACAATTTGTATCATATGACAATAAGCAAATTGGATAAAAATAGAACAAAATATTTACATTACAGCTAAATAATATGAAGAGGGAGGCTATCCAGTGACAGTACCCTCAGGTGGTATTTTGGTTAGGGATTTAACAAATCCCTGCACCATCGTCTTTTTAACCGACGGGAGGTTTTTCAGGCAAGTTTACTCCACCTTGAATGGCTATTAGTGAGTTGGCATGGGAGGCTAGTTTGGAATGGAATTTTATGGAATGTAATGGTTGGATGCAACTTTGTTAATGGTTTCAATTTTAAGGTTATTTAGAAGGGAGTTGTTAGAAACGTGCCAAGGAGCAGAGGTTATTAAACGGAGGGTGATTGATTGGAATGCCCCAATTGTTTTTATTTGGGATGCTTTGGCAGAAGTCCATAATTGAATTCCATAGGTCTCAAATAGGTCTTAACATTGGCTTATAAATAATTAATTTATTCTTGAGGGAAAGATATGATTTGAGAATAGGACGGAGGAAGTGTAGTCTACTATTGAGCTTTTTTCTTGTTGATTTTAAATGTGGGCTCCAGGTGAGACGTTTGTCTAAAATCAGGCCCAAATACTTAATTCTGGTTTTAATTGGAATTTCTATTCCCCCTAAGTAAAGGACAAGTGAGATTTCCTTTCTTAAGGTGAAAGGAACATGGAAGGACTTTTCAGCATTAATTTTGATTTTTCAATTTGATGCCCATTTATATAACAACAATTGGCATAGTGTTTCTTTTGGTTTTATGGTATTGGAGTGCAGAAATAAATCATTCATACAACATAATATAGTTGTGTCTTAGTTATTTGTGTATCATGTGTGATGTGGTGGTATGCACTAAACATTATGTTTAATAGTTTCATTAGAATATTATATTTCATAACATGTCACTTAATAGTTAAGTAAATTAAAAAAAAAAAAAATTTAAAGGATCTCAATAAGCCGAAACCGCAATAATTTCTAAAAAAAAAAAAATCCATTTCCCTAATACTTTCACTTATCAAGATACTAATGTTTTTTATACTTTATATTCACAAAACATAACAAATATTGAAGCAAAACTTCCACGTTTCACGTTCCATTTTAATTGGCTGTGCATTGCAGTAATCACAAAACGTTTGTATAAATAAAACGATTTTATACCTACTCCGTGTTTTGACAACGGCTATGTCCATGTCTACGTTTAAACACCTCATGTCATATGAAAATACATTGTGTAACATTTATTTGTGATATTTACTAGTCAACACGAGTATTTATGGGTAAGTACGTCAATCTTAAAATAATGTCGAGTCCACACAATTTTCCAGAAAAAATACAATCAGAATATAATATATTGATAGAATATATAAATAAAGAAAATAAATTGGCAGAATTGAAAATTACTTTCTCGAAAATTATGGGTTCACATATTAACAACGGTTTTATAAAATCATTATATTATCTATATTATTGTATGATATTATTATAAGATCTAATCTTAGTGAATAGATAGAAAAATAAAAGATTTATTTCAACTAATTATATTTATCTAGATAAGTCTACAATAAAAATGATCTTTTTTTATATTCTGAGTGGAGCGAAGAAGCTATAGGGTTTTTACAATGACGTGTGTTTATTTTATTTATATTATTATTATTTTTTCTTGTGTTGAGACGTTTTCGTATAGAAATCTTGTCCAAAAGTTTCGACCAGACACTTTTGAATTGAAAGTTTGGCACTACATGGTACTTTAAAGAAATAATTTTTCAAAATTCTCAATAGATTTTTCAAAATATAGAAAAACTGCCCAAAAATTTGACAAATATGTCTTTATAACTTTATTATATTTTAATCTAAACTTTATGAAAACTCACCAGTTGAATTAGAGTTTTTATTTGTTTATTTTTGGAGAAAATTACGAATACGATAACAGGCGGCTACTTTCTCTGTGTCGTCTTTTTGCGAAACCCGGCCAACGAACTTGACTTCACAACTAACCCAAAATATAATTAGGTACCTTTCATTACACGCCTTTATTAATACACTGTGATAATATTATTAATTATTAGTATAGTAGGATATAGTCTGATCGGAATTAGCGTTTAAATCCCCTCTGCGCGACCGCTATTCCTTAGAGCCTTTCGCAATCTTTTTTAAAGGGACCTATTACATTACGCATATATTTAGACAAAAAACAATCCATCGTTATAGGAGTCTATGATCAATGTTTTACAATTAAAAAAAAAAAAATGTACATAATGGATTTGAAGCTCTTCCAACTAGTGTGGTGAGACCCCATATCGGGTTGTCCCATCATGTGTCCTTGTCAATAATTTTCTTTGTGATCAAAAATTTTCTCAATAATTTAAAACAACATTAAAAAATATTTTTAATGAAATAAAATGATTTTTTTCTATTTTTATATGCATAGTAAATAAGTTTTACACTTTTTTTAGTAGCCGCTACTTTTGGCTCAATATTTAATATAAAAATATATATATTTTTAAAAATTTGAATTTTGAGTTTTATTTTTTGATCTGATCATCAATAGCTAAAGAGCTATTTAAAGTTTATTTAAACACATTTAAAGTTTGGAGTAGTGGAGTAGTGGCAGACAGTTTGTGCCGGGATACGCCATGAATTTTCACTCTTGTGCACCACTCTAAACTTAAAATGTGTACCTACTAAAAATCAAAACTTAAATATCAAAAATAATAATCTCTTTAGATTAAAAATATAAATCTTAATATTCTCTTTTAGAATCTGGAGATGAAAGTATATAGTGATTGTGCTATTAACAAATAAATAAATATAAAAAAACTCGAAAATCGTGCACTTCAAAAATGGAAAAAATTATTTATTTCGTATAAACAGAGGTAGGTATAATGATAATATTAAAAAGCATTATTCGCATAAAACGTTTAAAAAAAAAAAATTGACTATAGAAGAAAGTTATTAACCGGGAAACACACTGTGGGACTGACACTGTAGCACACATAAAGATGACCACACGGGTTTTCCGTCAGACCGAAACTCCGAAAACAGAATCTGACCACGGCTGCAGCTCTGGACCACCGAGACATCTCGGCGGCGTTCATCTCGGTCGAGAGACTCCGCGGCGCGCGTTTCCCGAAAACCCTGTAACGCTGCGCGCGCGGCTATCGCGTATTTCCCGTGCACTTGAACGCGAGTGTCCATGACGGTCGTGGGACGGGAATTCGGACGGTCACGCCCCGCGACGGCCGCGCAGACGCCTTTTAAATCGAAACGCCACCGCTTCGAGTGGTCTGCATCCAGTGGAGCAACTAGGATTTTTTCAACGGGGGGTCGTCCGCCAATAAATTTCTACTGTACCTAAATTTATTTAAATATAAAATTATTATCAATTGACACGCTACAAGAATTCGTTGATTGGAAATTTCATGTAGCAAAATCTAACTGTCTTTTCTACGAGTGTTAACATTTTTATAACGTTATTTGTAGATAAATATAATTTGGCGTCGCATATTTAACAATATGAATTTTTAAAGCATGTTTCAAGTTTACTTCTGAATAAGTAGAGGTTATAATTTCTATGTATGGTTAAAAGGATTTTAGATTCTGAGCGAAGTGAAGAAGCTAGTGTTTTTACAATGATGTTTATTTTTTTTTTTTCTGTGTACAACTTTTCGTATAGAAATACTTGTTCAAAAGTTTCGATCAATAACTTTTTGAAACCGGATTTGCCTCCAGATTGTACTTTAGAGAGGTAATTTT